>JAVXUP010001180.1:0-269447 GCA_033070095.1 Escallonia herrerae | reverse complement strand
TGGCAATGAAAAATGCAATCGCTAAGGTCCTTCCAGATACTCACCATGGCCTGTGCACATGGCACATAAGCAACAAATATCCCGAACGGCTTCACCATGTATATGCAAACCATCCGTCATTCAAGACTGACTTTAATACATGTGTGAAGAAATCGTTGACGGTAGACGTGTTCGAGGAGAGGTGGGCCACGTTAATGGATACTTACTATTTGCACAATCACGAATGGTTACAATCGTTGTATGAGATCAAGACACAGTGGGTCGGTGCCTACACCAAGAATTTTTTTGCAGCCGGAATGACTACGACCTCGAGAAGCGAAGCTATGAATTCATTCTTTGATGGGTACGTAGGCCAGTCTTCAAGTATAGCGGAGTTCGTACTAGAGATGCAGAAAGCCGTTGACAGGCAATTGTACCGTGAGAGAGAAGCCGACGCGGCTACAGTTTGCAAAGAAAGAGCTATACTACTTTATTCACCTTTAGAGGCTCATGCGGCTCAAGTCTATACCAAGGAAATGTTTCGACAGTTTCAAGAGGAACTACTAAAGTCGAATCAATATGGCATGACAAAGTTGCACGAGTATTCCACCAGAGACATCAAGGTTTATGCTTTGACAAATGTGACGAACTTCGCCAATCCGTGCTCTTCGTCGGCTCCGAGGACCAGACGACATTTTACCGTAGCAATTTGTAAGGACACTGGGTTGGTTAATTGCAACTGTCAACTGTTTGAGCATAAAGGTATACTTTGTCGACACGCGTTGAGGGTTTTGAGCGCCAAGAATGCTAGTGAAATCCCTCCACCGTATATCTTGGAACGGTGGACGAAGGAAGCCAACAGAGTCCACGGTCACATTCCTTACGTGCCCAATGTTTCAGTTGATTTCGAGCAATCTGAGTCGCTGCGATATAATCACCTTTGTAACATCATGCACGGTTTATCAATGGATGCAGCGTCGACATTTGATGGGTACAGGTATCAAGTTGAAGCAGCCGCACGGGATAAGGCTATGCATGCACAGTTTAGGATGGCATTACCAGAAACTGTGGACACTCCGACTACTCGACCAACTCCAGGCGGTAGATTCAATCGAGCCAAACAGCCAGTCATTGACGGCACTGACCTACAACGTGAGGAGGACGACATTTTTGATCCAATTATTTCTCAAACAAAAGGGCGAAAACGAGCAATACGCATGAAGAATCCGATTGAAGAAGCAACGGGTCAAAAAAAATTACGAAAGTGTGCGTTGTGTAATAAGATGACTGATCATGACAAGAGAAACCATTATAAAGTGTTAGGTATCGAACCTGGCAGTATGGTCGAGGAGGACGATGATGAGGAAGAGTGTTAGGGTTAATGTTTCAGTTGTATAAATTGAACTTTTATAATGTTTAAATTTGTGATTTGGTTTGTGCAATCTTTAATTTGTGATTTGATTTGTGGATTATTGATATTTTTGGTAACTCCGTTTTCGGGCACACTTTAGGCCCCAATTGATAGCTTCCGAAAAAAGTTGTAATTTTTTTTGTCACTTTTTTTCCGCTCATTGCACTTCAGGCACGCTAGTTAGCCCATTTGTAAGACTTTCGGCGAAAAACGAGACACATTAATTTTTGAGTTTTCCTAGGAAGGGCCTATTCGGGCACACTTTAGGCCCCAATTGATAGCTTCCGAAAAAAGTTATAATTTTTTTTGTCACTTTTTTTCCGCTCATTGCACTTCAGGCACGCTAGTTAGCCCATTTGTAAGACTTTCGACGAAAAACGAGACACATTAATTTTTGAGTTTTCCTAGGAAGGGCCTATTCGGGCACACTTTAGGCCCCATTTGATAGCTTCCGAAAAAAGTTGTAATTTTTTTTGTCACTTTTTTTCCGCTCATTGCACTTCAGGCACGCTAGTTAGCCCATTTGTAAGACTTTCGACGAAAAACGAGACACATTAATTTTTGAGTTTTCCTAGGAAGGGCCTATTCGGGCACACTTTAGGCCCCATTTGATAGCTTCCGAAAAAAGTTGTAATTTTTTTTGTCACTTTTTTCCGCTCATTGCACTTCAGGCACGCTAGTTAGCCCATTTGTAAGACTTTCGGCGAAAAACGAGACACATTAATTTTTGAGTTTTCCTAGGAAGGGCCTATTCGGGCACACTTTAGGCCCCATTTGATAGCTTCCGAAAAAGTTGTAATTTTTTTTGTCACTTTTTTTCCGCTCATTGCACTTCAGGCACGCTAGTTAGCCCATTTGTAAGACTTTCGGCGAAAAACGAGACACATTAATTTTTGAGTTTTCCTAGGAAGGGCCTATTCGGGCACACTATAGGCCGCATTTGATAGCTTCCGAAAAAAGTTGAAATTTTTTTTGTCACTTTTTTTTTCGCTCATTGCACCTCATGCACGCTAGTTAGCCCATTTCTATGAATTTCGGCGAAAAGCGAGACGCGTAATTTTTTCGAATGCCGTCATATGAAAGGTATATTCGCGCACATTTTAGCGCCAAATTCATAGCATGCGAAAAATTATGTACATTTCTTTTTGGTACAATTTTTTGTAACATCACAGCAGCTAGCCACGCACGTCAGGATAATGGTAATGAATGCGTCTAGCTTCATTCTTTTTCAGCTCCCAGGCTATCCTATACCTAAACGTCAAGGCATCCTTCCTAGTCCACGAGGAGTGTTTGAGCACTTCCGAGCGAGCAACGTAGTCCATGTACTTGAGGACGTAAATCCCGCAATCGTGACCGTTATATTGCTTTGGTCGGTCCTTTATCATCACGACCGTCCAAGGGTCACCCTGTGGCCGTCCGCATGCTAGCGAGAGGACAGTAGTCTGCATCCAACAATAAAAACGAGAATCAAGCCTATGAGACAAGAACAATATACTATGGGCCAAGGTCAAAAAATAAATACTAACCACTAAAGTGATGTACTCGTTGTACATCTGTGCCAGCAGCTGTCCAGGCTCGTCCTCCCTTAGGCTATCGTATATGTGAACCGTTCTGAACGCTGGATGGAGAACTAATAGGAACCAGTGGTTTGCATGATGACAGGGTATCATGATAAGGTTCGCATCAGCAGCGGGACATTGATAGTCTGCGTTCATCATGCCTAACACGTTTCGACCTGGTTTCCACTTACTCCTACCGCCCCCTCGCCTCCATTCTGTGAATTCTCTCACCGTTAATTCCACAAAATGAGTGGGATACATGTTAAGCTTCAAATATTCAGAACGGTTAAAACGTTGCTCTCTAATCCGGAGCAGTTCTATGTAAGCGTTCATGACAAAATTTGAAAGATCTGTCTCCGGCGCCAACGTTCTGATATCCTCATGACCTAGGAATGTCGCAAGGGGAAAGTCTGCTGAATTGACAGGCTCATGCCCAAAGTAGTGCCGGTCGATCCAAGCCATCTTGTCCGACCTCAATGGCTTCGTCGCTTGTCCTTTGTCCGACCGAAAGCTTGGGCGCGAGGCCTGGATTCCTACTTGGGGAACCTGACTCTGGCACTGAGAGTCGTATGCGTCAGGAGGCAAGCGACTATACGGCTCCCACACCTGACTCTGGGGCTGATAGTCGTACGCGTCAGGAGGAGGGCGACCAGACGGCTCCCACACCTGACTCTGGGGCTGATAGTTGTACGCGTCAGGAAGAGGGCGACCAGACGACTCCCACACCTGACTCTGGGGCTGATAGTCGTACGCTTCAGGACGAGGGCGACTAGACGGCTCCCCTTCGTAACCCCGGTACGCAAGACTAAAGTTTTGAACTTCAGTCTTGTACTTCTCAATGGACCTCTTGAGATTGTCAGGAGCCTGCGCGACAAACCAGTCAAACGACTCCAGCTGCTTGAACACCTCAATGCCCTGGTCAACCTAAAAAACATGCATAGAAAATATGGCTAATCATATTTGACAAATGGTCGATAAGGTGCGCAAATAAATTATCAAACAACACTAGCATGACTTACAATGGCCAATGCCCAGAACTGGTCATAGACCTCACGTGGCGCGTACGATGTCTTCTTCACCTGGGAAGGGCGATTCACCCTCGTGCGCGTCACCCTGAGAAACCACTGTAAGTATTCCTCAGTACTAATGCCGTCGTGCTTCAGCGATACAAGGCTATCATACGTTTCCTGCCAGGTATTCCACTGGTGCACCTCGTCACCCAACAAAATCAAGGCATCAGCCACCTCGAAGTTCGGCCCTCGACCACCCCTGTATGGCCGCATGTCTACAGCGGGTTTTGGTATCCCTTGTGGACAGCCAGCTTGCTTCATAGCTCGATCGGGCATCTGAAACTCACATTCTTCGAAGTGAATGAGCGGCACCCGAACCAAACCTGCCAGCACGTACGACACCGGAAGTTGCCAACACCACTCATCCAACAGATGCATCACCTTGCCATATGGCTGCCACGTCACCTGGGATGCATCTAGTATCTCTAGTTCCCCCCGATAGAACTTTAGATGGTGGTGAGGGTCTACCCGTCTCCACCTCCGGTTGGTCGTAGGCCCCCAGGCCCACACCCTAGGCCACGTCTCATCGGAATCTACCAACGGTTGTGGACGACCCATGGGTAGCCTCTCGTAAGACCAAACCTGTGAATGCAAACATTATATGGAATTAGTAATTAATCCCGAATATATTGACTAAGGATCCTACCAAGAAAATAAATGCTCATACCTGTAATAGAGTCAGGCAGGCGGCAATGGACTTGGCACCGTTTCTCGTAGCCTTATGCAGTGCTCGATATAGGTGCGCAAGGACAGCTGAACCCCACGAATAGGAGTATACCTCCTCAAGATCCTCCAAGAACACCATATACTTCGGATGCACCGTGTTTTTCGAATGCGTCGGAAGTAATATAGCTCCAATAATATACAGAAGGAATGCCTTCGTATACGTCACGAAATCTTGAGGAGTGTATTCATCCGGTAGCACGCCGTACTGCTCTCTCAGCCATTTAAGCTTGACGCCGTTTGTTGTAAGCGCTGCCCTTGGAATTCCCGGAAAATACTGCATAGCCATATTCGCTATGGATGCAGACGGCACGTTCAAAGTAACGGGTCTGCCGTGACATGGGATTCCAAGTATAAATCCGACGTCCTCTAACGTAACAGTCATTTCACCAAACCGGAAGTGAAATGAGTTCGTCTCGCTCCTCCATCGTTCAACTAGAGCGGATATAAGGCAATCGTCGTGTCGAGACCATTTCCCGGGATCGGTGAACAGGGTTAAATTTTGACGGTGTAATAGCTGTATTTGTTCCTCGTTTAGTACCCACTCTTCAAGGTGCCTTGTGCTTTGAATTGTTTCCAAAACACCCCTATCGACACCGTCAAATACGTGCCTCGCGACGTGGTCATCGTCATCGTATAGGATTGATGTATCATGAGGTCCAGAGCTGAAATTCATACCTTTAAGAACAAAATATAATTATAAACCAACTTAGCGTCCATAATATCCATAATATTTACATTCCAAAACTATAACTGGATCTTTAACCTAGCTTACCAACACATTAGCAATAGTCATTATTTCAATGTATTAAAACAAATCCTCAATTCCCACCACTCCGAACGCTTAATTACGCTAGTTCCCACTGAATTTAGCGCCAACGTGGTTATATAGCAATATATAGCCCGATGGCCCCTACACCTCCAACACCTCAAAACCGCTTTAAAGTCAAGTTTTTAAATGTATTACGTCAATTATATACCAAATATATCAGGAAAAATTTTAAAGGGGGCAAGTTACCAAAACACCCGCTACTTATGCAAAATATCCCCTGGCAGTCATCGCCGGTGCGTCACAAGGTTCAGAACATCTGGAACAAAATAAGTTTTCGGGTGTCTCACACCCTTTCCTGAACTAAAAGTTATTTTAAGGTATGAATTTTAAGCTGGATCCTTCCTAGCAAAATAGCCCCCGAACATCGGCAAATTACCGAAATGCCCCTGAGCGTTCACTATCACCCCAACGCCCCCGAACCAGCTTCAAAACAACATTTCAGGTGGTTTACTTACATTTCTGGACTAAAAAGTCGTTTGAAAAACTTGGCACGGGAAAATTACCAAAACACCCCTTGGCGCGGGAAAATTACCAAAACACCCCTACGCGCGCCACGTCAGCTTCAAAACAACATTTCAGGTTTTGTAATTATATTTCTGGACTAAAAAGTCCGTCAAAAAACTTAGCACTGTAAAATTACCGAAATACCCCTCTCGGGGCGGCGAATTACCGAAATGCCCCTGGCATAAAAAAATATCAAAAGTGCTTCGAAATGCTACTTGAGGCTTCCTGAATTCATTCTTGACATAAAAAGTATTTTACGGAGGTTTCGCCCAAAAATCGCGAACCGGTGTCCGGATCAAGCGCTTAAAGGGCCGTTCGGCCAAAAAAATAGGTAACGGCTTCGGAATGGCCCGAATTCCTGGGGAATGGAACTTCCCAACATCCTAGGATTCTCATAAAAGTTTCGCGCGAAATCGCGCTAGCTTGATATTTTAAAATACACTGCAGAGTTACAAGGTTCCCCGTATCAGTTAACCCCTTTCCAGTCTTTGGAAAAATCTGAAATTTTTACCTGAGACAGATCCTTTAAGAATAACTAGGGTCTCTTTTTTGTATTTTGGCAAAATCTAGCTCTAGCTATTTTTTATAAATTCGTGAAAAACTGTCTATATTTGGCACCCTAAAAAATCTCTGTTTTGGAATCTATAAATGTAATACGCTGATTTGTATAAACCTAACATTGAATTATAAGGAAATTCAAAATACTTACTTGTTGTGACTTGATGTATTTAAAGAAAAAACTACCGATCTTCTAGCGGTTATCCACGATCTTCTAGCGTAAAATTTTTTGATTTGTATTGTTGTGGAGATTATGTAGGTGAGATATGAAGTACGAAGGAAGTTGGTAAAAGATGACAGAGTGCAGAAGAAGGGTTCGGGGGAGGGGATTATAAAGAGAGAAGCGAGGAAGAGAGAAGAAAAAAGACAGAAAAAAGTGAGGAAGGGTGGGTGTTTATGCGGTCAAAGGCTGCTGCAAAAAAAAAAATTCGGCAGAAGGACACCACGTTGGGGCATCACGGGGGAGGGAAGGACGACACGTGGCATCGTGGGGAAGGACACCAGGTGGGGCATCACGCGGGGGGGGGGCGCCACGTGGCAGGGGAGGGGGGCAGGGACCAACCGCGGGTTGTAGGAGCGGTTGGGCCCTGCGGATGAGGGGAGGGGACGCCACGTGGCAGAGGGAGGGGACCAACCGCGGGTCGTAGGAGCGGTTGGGCCACGTGGCAGGGGGAGGGGACGCCACGTGGCAGAGGGAGGGGACCAACCGCGGGTCGTAGGAGCGGTTGGGCCACGTGGCAGGGGGAGGGGACGCCACGTGGCAGAGGGAGGGGACCAACCGCGGGTGGTACCGGCGGTTGGGCCACGTGGCATCCCTTCCCCCTGCCACGTGGCAGAGGAGGGCACCAACCGCGGGTGGTACCAGCGGTTGGGCCACGTGGCAGGGGGAGGGGACGCCACGTGGCAGGGGCGGGGACCAACCGCTGGTGGTACCAGCGGTTGGTCCCCGCCCCTGCCACGTGGCGTCCCCTCCCCCTGCCACGTGGCCCAACCGCTGGTACCACCCGCGGTTGGTGCCCTCCTCTGCCACGTGGCAGGGGGAGGGGATGCCACGTGGCAGGGCCATCGCTAATACCGCCGGTTGGCCATGCTGGTGGGCCACGTGGCAGGGGGAGGGGGACGCCACGTGGCAGGGGCCATGGGGTTGGGCCACGTGGCAGGGGTGGGGGACGGCACGTGGCAGGTATATTAATGCCAACCGCTGGTTGTGCATGCGGTTGGTGTCCTTTTTCTCTCTCTCGCCATTTTCTCACCATTTCTCGTGCCATTTCTCGTGCCTTTTTTGCCATTAATGCAGTGACCGTACACCTTTTTCGCCTTTTTGTCCCACGTGGCCAACCGCTGGTAAGACCAGCGGTTCGGTGGAGAAATTTGTTATTTCTCCACCGGTGGGTGTGGATCGGTCCCCATATATATATATATATATATCTTGTAATTTTGCTTAAGTTACCTAAAAATTCTAACTATATTTAAAAAAAATGTCATACATCATTTAAAGTGCTAAAGTTACACAAATAAACCAAAAAAAGTACAAAGTCCACACATAAAGTCAATACAAAATTCTCTTTATTCTCTATTGTTCTGAAAGCCTCTCTATTTTGAAAGCTTGAAAGCCACATAATGGATAGAGCACACCGTCTCTATTGGGAAATGACTGCTAGTGGGATTACTAATTTCAGATTGAGATTTTGAATTTTAATTTCAGATTGCAATTGTTGCTCATGGTGGTGGGTGTATAGGTTTCAGATTGAGGTATCTTTGGATTTTTAATTTTGGATTGAGAGATTGGAAATTTTTGTGACAATTTTTGTCTTATATATTTGGTGCCCACCTTAAGATTTTTTTTTCTCGCTTCACCACTGCCTAGCAGTACCTGGAGTTAAGTAGGCTGTTGACACGCCTTCTAAGAAATGTGTTGGTATACTGTTCGAAATAATAAGGATAAGGAGATATCGAGCATTGCAATCTCTGCATGAAGTAGAAATGCTGAGTACCTCAAAGAGTTTTAAGACATTCGGATGTTTGATCAGCTTCATTGTTGATATCTCTCTTTTAATCTGTCAACAACAAAAAGTCAAAAAACAGCAGCCATAACCAATAACCATTACTAATGCACATCTTTATTGTCAGTTGAATCCATGATTCTTTGTCGTAAGTATTGCCTCGATACCTAAGTGTAACCATAAACGTGTACGCACATTATTCCTTGATTTTCATTCCATATTGATAAAGGAAACATAAAGAGGGTTTATATGTATCAAAAGTAATAATGTGTCTAACAAGATACACATGAACTATGTATGAACTACGTAGACATGGATTAAGAGGGTAGCAAGATGGACATAAAAAAATATCATTTGTTGCCTAGAGATGCATTAGAGACAAATGTTACACTTTTTGGCGACAAATAGGGTGCAAATTTACTAATCTTATAGCTGTAAAGGTAAATTCTCCTACAATACGATAAATGAACACAACTGACTTATATTCATAAACAAGTTAAACTCAAAGTACCAAATAAGACTAGAAAATGGTAGCTGTAGCATATAAAACACGTGCAAATACATCTTTCCTTTTAATAAATCCACACTCCTCTAGTTGTTTATTTTGCAAGTTCTACCCTTCACAAGACAGATAGGAACACATAAATTAAAACTCATTCCGTCACTCAAAAGTGTATAAACGACTATCACCCTTTAAACGATACAACGAGAAGAATTGATAACTCCAATTGCTTGCACTCTACTGTCTTTGGTAACACTATTTTACTACAGACTACAGTAACAGAAGTACAATGCGGCCGGTAAAAGGTGAGGCGCAATCAAGAAGCGCGTTTACCAAGTAAAACAAACAAGGGAACTATTTCACACCCTTAGCCTGTTGCTTGTTAGCCACAAGGTCTTAAACAACAGAGCGTTTCGACGATTTACGGGGGCGTGAAAACAGAGGCTCCCATGAACAAATGCAAGAACAGGGGGGCGTGTTAAGCATATGATATTGCGGCCGGACCTGCTCGACCATCTTGTGGCGGAGGACGCGGTCGCGGTCGATGATTTTGATGGCGACGCTGTCGCCAGTCTCGACGTTCTTCGCATACTTGACCTTGGCGAAGCTGCCCTCGCCCAGCGTCTTACCGATCTCGTACTTGCCGACACGTGTCCGTGTCGCCGGAACCTTCAGGCTCATCTTTCTCCGGCCGGTAGTCTCTCTCTCTCTCTCTCTCTCTCTCTCTCTCTCTTCCCCGCTGCGTCACGATTATCGGAGGCGAGGAGATGGTTAGTCGCTCGTCTGTGTATCGGGGATCGTTCTTTGGGAAGCGTGTGGGGACAGGACGATAATGCGGGATCTCGCGCTGTTCCCAATGGCAACAATCATTATCCACTCCCACGCTCCAAACCAATCAAATTCCCTCCATTATTCCTTAACCATGCACTAATCATGGGGTGTGTGGTGTTTATGGCGTTCAATTGTCGCTACCAGAACGTGCAGATGTCGCTGAAGATACTTAACAATAACCGAAGTGTGCCGCTAAAAAGCGTCTTTGGTGGCAAACGTGATTACAATTGACATCTCATTATTTTGGAATAGTCTAATTGTCACATAAAGTTACATAGATTGAAACCAATAGCGTCTCGCACTTACCCTGCATTCTCAGAATAGTCTAAAAATTCTTATATTCGTTAAAAATGGTCATTGATCTACGCTTCGTCTTTTAATTGGCTCCTCTATTCGGTTTTTTGTTAAAGAAATAAGAGTGATTCTGTCATCAAAATTGTTTTCCATTGACACAGCCAAGTAAAGTCAATATGAGCCGCCACCACCACCTCCTCTCTCAACCCTCGTGTCACCGCCTCTACCACAGTTTTGTCACCAAATATAGCGGATGAGTCATGATGGAGACCGATAACGACAGCCATTTCCTCCACGGCCGCGACCTCACCTATAAGAGCACCAGAACCTGCCAGCCCTCCACGTCATCGTCTTGGTTCTTACTCAAAACTCTCTTAGTGAAAAAAAACCGACAACGACGCCGAACTAGGCCGTTGCGATACGATTCCAGCAGATTCGGAAACCCAATAAGTTCATTGTCAACAACGCAAATTCGGTTGGCTCACAGGCCTTCAGATCTTTCAACACCATTATCCCGATGGCTCAACCCTAACCATCACTACCACCACAATCTCTTGCCCTTTATGACCACCCATTAGAGGATTGAGAAACCAACAAAAAAAAAGAGAAAATCCCCGAATCAAGCCCAGGTTTGCCCAACTAAAGCAAGCCAAAATAGAATTTTTGACCCATTTAAATATGAACTTTTGTAGCAAGAGCGAGCAAATTTAGCAACAACAGAAAGGGGCCGAAAATGGTGGTGGGCTCTTTGTCTAGACCCTGGCGGAAGCAACGGTTGATGGTGGTTTGAGGCCAGGTATTGGTGGTGTTTTCTTTGTAGACTAGTTTTGAACTCGTATACTGCATACGAAAGCAATAACTGTCAAATTACTGATTGGGAGATTTTGTATTTGTATGTCTAATAACAATAAAAAAAAATTGGTAGTGACAGAAAAATAATTAAACAATTATTTTCACCTTTTTATATGAGTTTTTCTACCAATTTTTCTCTTTAAAAATAAACTTGAGTAATAATTGCTAGCATTTCGCAACACATGAAGATAAAAATAGTATATGAAATTATAGCAGTAGTCTGTCCCGACTAATAACAATGATATTGACAATACTAACTGTAATAACCCGTGTGTTGATGTTTATATTGTTCAACGAACCAAAAAAAGAGTAAAAATATGTACAAATGATTAAAAAAAGAGTAAACTATGTATATAAATATGTAATAAAATAAAAGGACGGAGATTACCTTAGTTACAGAGAAAAACTGATAGAGAATATTGGTCTTCTCTGAACAATTGAAAAGATTTAAGATTAAAGGAAATACATAAAAAATTAGTTTTGACAAAATCTTAAAAATTAATGAAATTGCAAATATATAAATAAAATTTTTGAGTGAGACATGTTGATATAGAAGATAGAGAAATATAAAATATATCTACTTAATTGGTTGAATTTTAAATGACAAAAATGAATTCAAATTAAATTGAGTAAGAGAGAAGGAGAGAGAAAAAAAAAAAAAAGGAACCCATACCATTATCATAAAAGTAAGTAAATTCAAAGTGTTTCAAAAATTCAAAATTGGAAAGTTTACCTGGTGAGTTAAGAGAGTATCACAAAAATACATAGGCGGTGACGTGGTCACTTTCTTTCTTTTTCTCAGTTTCGACTTTCATATATATATATATATGTGTGTGTGTGTGTGTGTGTGGGGGGGGGGGGGGGGCGATCTCTATCTACCGGTAGAAAAAAATATTATTTCTCCAATCTTCATCTGGTCGTTCACGTGTAATTGTGAATGCCCAAGATCTCTCTCTCTCTCTCTCTCTCTCTCTCTCTCTCTCTCTTCAGTTTCTTGCCTGACCGCTAGTCTTTTAGGCGGTTAGGAAATGTCCAAATTCTTCCAAAAAACTCCCTTTCTTACTATTGTTCATCTTCTTCTTCCCCCATTCATTTTCAAGGCAGAATAATCTGTACTTTAATTTTTAATCTGATGTCAAGTGAATTAATCTCCTGGATTTTGTTCAAAAATTCAAGGTTTCAAGGCTAGATGCATAGGTCTTTAATTTTTCTTCTTTTTCGGTTTGGAATCATGGCCAGATTTTGCCAAACATCATCGCCCACACAACCACCTTGGCTACCAACGGACACCATCAGATTGCTGCCATATACCCACCCACCACCCCAATAACAACACTAACACTGCCATCGTACCACCCACAGGCATCACGTCACACAGCCACCGTGCTACCCAACCACCACCACAGTACAATCGAGCAACACCAGTGAACCTGCCACAAACACCATTCCCACCGTGCACCACTGCACACCACCATATGCACAGATCAAAACCTTTCAGATCTAGAGAGATGGTTGCGTCGCCACAGTTCAAATATATGGTTGTTGTTCAGATCTGAAGAGATGAGAGTGTATCGCCCTTAAAAATCCAGAGCTCTGTCGCCCCAAACTCCAGGCTCATTAATTTACCGGATCACATCCAACCTGTCAAATCTGACACATACTTTAAATCATCCAATTCAGCATTCAACTCAGATTTCTCAAAATACTAGATTACAAGCTGTTTAGCTTAAATTATTACAGCTTAAGTCCTTCGTAATTCAAATTTCTAAGAAACAAATTAACAGTACCTACTCGCACATGGGTCTCGCTGTACAATTGTGATGGGCTCATCGGAATCTAACTCAAACTCTAAACCCCTATTCCCAAGCAACTTACTGTTGATCCAAACCTGCAGAAAGGAATCAAGTGAAGGGTGAGTTTTTAAGAGCTCAGTAAGGTCGTACAAGGACTACCAACAAGATTATAAAACAATTCCAAAGGATCCAGCCGACAATGGTTTCCGAATACTTCAACGAACTAAACAGCTCAATGATTTCTAAAATGATCGGAATTCATCATAAATAAATACCAAAATAGAAAAATACCATCACGATGGGTTCTAAAACGATCAATAAAAGATCATCTTTAAAGCCATCATTCCAAGATACGATGATGGTTTTTCAAAGGATTTCAAAACATACACAGATCATCTGAGACAGTTCTTTTCAAAACACACTGAATTTCTCAAGGGATTTCAACCCAAGCACAAATCATGGTACATATGGTGCCACTAAAATAAAAAAAATCAACGTTGATCCTAGGCGATTACAATGTCACTCAGGCAAAGTCAGAAGTGTACACATGCATAATGTACCAAATAATTATTGGTCCACTTGGGTACTAGCCTGCTTTTCCTACAGGATTTAAATCAGCCTTATTACGCCTCCCACAAAATGGAAACCCAGGTCAACACGAAAAAATCAACAATATCAATGAGTTTTAACGTAAGTTCAATCACCGAAATCAATTCGGATTCCAATAACAATAATCATACTGACATAAGTCAGCATTCAGAATTTTCAGAAGAAAAATCACAGATAAACAGCAAAGATGATTGCGAAAAATTATCGAATTTAAGCACAACGATCCGGAAGAACGAAGACAAACAATTGTCAAATTTGCTCAGCACGCAATAACAGGCGAGCATCACAAGATTTTCAAATAATCGATCCAGGTTCAATATTAGGGTTTTCTAGACAAGAACATGCTGATATCAATGCATACTTCAGAATTCGACATTAGTCGTAAATAATTGAAAGGAGTACTTACAAGTACGAATTATCAAATATGGGTTTGGACAAAAGTCCTTACCTAGGGTTCAGATAGAATCCCTTACCTGAATCTGCAGCTAAACTATCTAACCGGAAGTCTTTACCTTTAACCTAAATAGAATAATCAAATCATTAGAACACAAATATAGCAAAATATTATAACTTAATACAGACTCACGCATACTCCCAAAATAAACTTTCCTCACCGGGTATGTAAAATCACTAAAACACCCTGAGGTGTAAAATGACCAAAAGTCCCTATCGGACTTAAATCACCTAAATGACTTTTCCGTAAGTAAAATCATCCAAATAACCTTATTGTATATCAATTTATGCAAAAATATTTTTCTTAAGTCAAATTACCAAGATACCCTTTCGGGGTGGTAAATTACAAAAATACTCCTCGTTTAACTTAAATCATCAAATGACCTTTCCGTAAGTAAAATCACTAAAATATACTTACGGTTTGTGAATTTACTCAAAAATACCCTTTATATATAAAATTATAAAAAAATACCCCCATCAGGTGGCAAATTACTAAAATAGCCCTAGGGTTCCGGAACTAGAAAATTTTCATAAATATCTTAAAATGATATTTTTATTATCTTGATATCATTTCTGGCCTAAAAATTATTTTAGAGAATTTTTGTCAAAAATCATTTCTAGACCTAGCGCTAAAAGGTCATTTTCAAAAAAAAAAAAATACATATCGACCTCAGAATGGCACAAAATTTTAGACAATGAATCATATCAGTAAAATAAGATTTTTCTAAAATTTTCAGATTTAAGTAACTTGATTTACTATGTCAAATAATTTGCTACTTCTGTTTAATTGATGCCCTAATTTAACGCCCTTCGCGGACACTGAAAATTCCCAAACAATTTCAGAGCGTGTGTCTCGTAAAAGTATTTGGGGTTACTATTTCCTACTTTGTCTCTAGCTATTTTTTATAAATTAGTGAAAATTTGTCTAAAGTAATTTATGCTTTTAACGATGATTACACCCCCTATTTAGATTATCATACACTAAAACACATTTTTCACACGCAATGTCTTCTTCCTCCCTCCACTCACTGCTGAAACCCATAGAGCATAGCTTCCTCACCCACACACTTCTATGCATATACACCACATTACAATACTAATCTACATTTAATAACACCTACAACACACACTTAATATACAATTAATAATTTTTTATACATTAGTACAGAGCACATGTGTTGTACGTGAATATAGTCGAGAGTAATATTTGAAGTAGTATTATTATATTTTTTGAGATCAAAATAATTTAATTCAATTATGTTCTTATTTCTTTTGTGACTTATTTTAGAAGAAATGTATATTTGATTTCGCAATTGTAATCAATTCAATATTTTAAAATATTCTTTGTAGGCTTCTGGAGAAATTAAAAGAATGAATCTACGTCTTTATTTTTATAATATGTTTGATGGTACTGCTGAAAATAAAAGTAAATGGAGAAATTAAAATAAGAAATCTACGTCTTTATTTTTATAATATGTTAAATTAGTTTATGGTTAGTATTTATAATTTTCAAGACCAGATGTTTTGTATTTCGTCAATAAGAAATGCAAAACACCGGTCTTCAACTGTAATAACCGAACATAATTTCAGTTCAAATCGACACCATGTTTAAGCCTTAATTTTTTATGCATATTTAACCCTTTTTAATTTTTTTTTGTTTTTTCAACAATTTTTTATTTCTTAATTAATTTTTAACGTATTTCATTTTATTTTTGCTTTTAAAATTTCAATTGGTTAATAGTTTGCTAACCTAAAAATGCAAGAAAAATAAATCACAATTCTCATTAACAAGTTCAGTATCTAATGTTAATTTTATTTAATCAAATTAATAAAAGAATTTATTTGTTCTATTTTTCTTTCTCATTACACTTTTCATTTTTTAATATATAAAATAGATTTATTATCTAATGTTCTTTTAAATTCATCAAAATTTTAAAAGGAAGTAATAAAAGAAGGGTAAGAATGTAATTGATGTAATTAACGGAAGACATAATCGTCCAAAAATAATTTATAACGTTCATACTTTTATAGGTAGTATAAACACAAACACACACACACACACACACACACACACACACACATATATATATATATATATATATATATATATATATATATATTTGCAACCACACATTCTTTTTTTTTTTCAAATGTATAAATGTAGATTTACATTAAATTTATAACCTAATGTTCATTAAATGCGTTACAAAAAAAACTAATTAGGGAAGGATAGAGTTGTCATTGGAATATCTAACGGTGGGTAAAATCGAAAATGATTACAAAAGTAGTAATTAATTATAGTATTTATGAAAGGGTAGGATTGTTATTAAAGTGATTAACGAAAGGTAAAAACGGAATAAAATGATTTACAAGATTCATGCTTTTATAGGTAGTATAGATAATCACGCACACACGTTCCCATGCCCGTAGAACACACACACTGCCACACCCTCAATGCATATACACCTCCTTCAACCATAAGAAAACTCATAACTTCCACTTATTATCTTCATAACACACACAAGCCCACAGCTTATTCACATCTTCACCCGTATACATGAACCAACACCCACGGCAGCCACGAACGCTCAATAGAACACACTTATATAAGCACACGTCACCCACACAGAATTGCACGAACACACAACAAATTGCACATAGTGTAAAGGATTGAAGATTACCCAACAAAATTCTTCCATCCCCACATTTCCTCTGATTTGTCTGCTTCCCGAACTCTTCTGTCTTGCCTCTTCTTCTCTATTGTTCTTCTTACTCTGTTTTTCTCCGCGGCACTATTCCTCTTATCTGTTTCTTGTTTTAATTTCCCAAATTTCTTTTCTATTTCTTTTGTTTAAACCTTATCCAATACATTTGTTTAACATAAAATCCCATTAGTCATCAGATCACATAGTAGGAGGTGACACCAATTTAAAGAATTTCCTCTAAAACTTGACACCAAGACACAAAATTCCAAAATAGTCCCTCAAGTTTTCAAAATTACAAAATAACCCATAATTTTTGTATAATTGCATTTAAGTCCCAAAATCAGTCTAATCATTATCAATTTGATTAAACATCACTGAAAATATATACTAGCATTTATTCTATTATTTTTTATCACTAAAACATTAATTTATAAAAACGCCCCCCAAAGTTTCAAAAATTACATTTCCATCCCGAAATATTTTTTTTAGTTCTTATGCACTACTAATACCTGAGCATTGCCACTTTAACGTCTGTTTATTTTTTGAAACCCAAATAGTTATTTCAACCAGCTCCTGAAGTTCAGAATATTATAGAGAGATAGAAAGATGGTGGCTTCACCGCCGTTCATATCTAGAGAGAGACAGTGGTGTGGCCACTGGTCCGATACATCGCCCCCGCCACACCACAGATCAGATCCATCACCTTGCCTCGTAAGGACTCTTAGCCATCACCATCGCCATCGTACATCGCCGCCGCCGCATCATCTCATTACCTGCTCTGTCGTCGCTGCCGTGATTTAGCTACAGTTGGTTTGTTCTGAAGAGAAACTAAGAGATCAAAGAGAGACTTAGCCCAACATGTCGCCGTTACCGTCCTTGGTCCAAGAGAAACTGAGAGATGAGTGGTGGTGTCGACGATGATGGTGGCTAGGTTGGCCATTGGGTAATGATGGAGCTTAAGTATTATCACCAGAATATAAAACCCACCAGAAAAGAACAAAACTAAGAGAGAGAGAGAGAGAGAGAGAGAGAGAGAGAGAGAGAGAGAGACAGTGAGAGGGTATATGCACGTGAAGAAAGGGGGACATAATTGGAAAAAATGTGACCGCTACTCTTTGTAGCAGTCAAGTAGTGGAACTTTAAAAGAAAAAGTAATCTGGGTCGTTCACGATTACACGCAAACGGCCAGATGATAGTTGGAGAAATAATATTTTCTCCATCGGTAGATATGGATCAGCCCCACACACACACGTGATCCCTTGCCCTTGTTGGCAAGTTGTCAGCCCTATCTGGTCATATATCCATGGTGGATGGAAGGACCAGATCTAACTTTAAAAAAAAAAAAAACCATCTCTGCTACATTATCTAGTGGATGGTGATTTTGACAAAATGCCTTGAAGGTATTTAATGAGTCGGAGAGATTCGCAATGTAAATTTCATCGTTCGTTACATTATGTGGCGGACGGTGAAGTTTACTTAAAAGAAAAGAAAAAAAAAAGAGATATGTCCGTCCATCCTCATGTATTTTTAGATAGGGCCGATCCACATCTACCAGTAGAGAAAATACATATTTCTTCACCTCTCATCCGGCCATCCACGACCACAGATTACATAAAATTTGTGTAACCGCTGCAAAGAGTTGCAGTTATCACTTTTTCCAGAACTACCTCCTTCACTTCACTTTCATTCTGCTTCTTTTCCTTTTGTGACTCTCTCTCCCTCTCTTCTTCTTCTTCTTCTTCTTCTTCTTCTTTTACTTCAATCACTGCCCAGTGCCCATTCTTCACATTGTGCCACCATCACCCCACTCATCATCTTGCCCCCCACCATCACAACACCACAATCCCTACCATAAGGAATAGTAGCATCGGCATAGCCATCACCGAGATCCATTCGAGATCTGAGCCAAAATTGCCACCATCTCTGTGGTTTTGACTCATATCTAGTGCAAATCTCAATGATTTTGGCTTGGATCTACACAGTGGGGTTATGGGCAGTGATGGGTGTAGGGTGGTGTTTCTCTCTCTATATTTTTGGAAATAGAAAAAGAGTTAGTGGGTAGGTGCAATTAGGGGTGGGCTGTTTGGTGGTTACAGTTGTGTTAGTCGTTGGGTATGGTGGTGGTTGTGGGCGAGGTAGGTACAACAGTGAATAAGGATGGCCATGGGGCTGTAGGTACGGTGGGTGTTGGGTTTTATGTTCTTGGAATTTTTTGGGGGTGAACGGGTAGATTTTATGGTGACTTTGATGCGGCCGGTGGCGATGGATTACAGATTTTGCCAACACCGCCACTGCTTGCATATGGCACCGCCAGTGCCGTCTTTGTGCAAGCCACTGTCCAACACTATTGTTTCATCTTTTTTTCTTTTTCCATTAATTTGTACAATTGACATGGTAAATGAATGTTGTCTAACGGATTATTTCTACCAATTTCTTTTATCTAGATTAGGTTAACAATTCAATGAAAATGGTGGATTTGATGTTTGGCGCATGGATACAGTGGTGAAATAGATGAAGCAGAAGATGAAAGTTTAGAATCTGTCCAACCGCTAATCTTTGTAGCGGTTGGCAAAAGTTCAGAATCTGTCCAAACGTTACTCTTTGTAGCGGTTAGATGGGATATAACCGAGTTGGTGTTTATGAGGGGTATTTTGAAAATAATGACTAACTGCTATAAAGAGTGACGGTTAAGCGAGTTGGAACGTAATTTAGACTGTCCACGATTATGGTGGAGAAATAGCTATTTCTCCACCCGTACATGTGAATCGGCCCCCATATGTGTGTGTCTGTAATTAGATTTTTCTAAGTCATTTTGGAGGACGATTTTGGTGGAAGGGTATATTAGTTATGGCGGTGGTGGAGGCTTTGGTAATGAGTATGGTGGCGTCAGACTGATTTCCTTTAGTGGCTTGTCATGGTGCTAGTCTTGGTGGAGCTCTGACGCTCGCGCATGAGAGAGAGAGAGAGAGAGAGAGAGAGAGTGCAAAATTAGGTTATGAAAATGGGAGGAAGAGAAAAATTAATTACATTAAAAAGATTACCCCCAACACTTTGTTAGGAAAGTGCTAAAGAAGAATCAAAACATGAAAACTAAATAAATCAAGGATTGAAGTAAAAAAAAATTAGAAATTCGTTGACTATTACTCCATATAAGAGTGCACTGATAGTTTGAGGACTAAAGTCGGATTATTTCTAGTACATTCTTATGAAATGTTTGTAGGTGACGCTATATAGTACACGTTAATACACTTTGTAGGATACTAAAATATATTTTATTAACGAACTCGTACTTGGTTCAGATTCGTGGGCTAGTTATCGTAGATAATGCTCCTCTCTACTTTCATCACTTTGATGGTTGTACCTTTTATGAACATAATAATTTTTGTAGTTTTTTGAATCTAACCGAGCCAATTAGTCAGAACGGTTAAATCGGAAAAGATAACTTTATTAATTTAAACCAAACGTGCACTTGGACCTTATGACTTGGCATAACTAAACTGGTTCAACAGAATGTTGGGCCAAAACAAAGGTTGAACTATTTAGAACATCATAGAGATGTGTATGACACTAAGAATAAATTTTTCTTTTTGTTGTAATTTAGAACTGCAATTTATGAAGGAAAAAAAAGGTGTAGAGTTATCATAGTTAAATATTTACGTACTGAGATCAAATATTTACAGACAAAAAAAAAAACATCACAAACACAGAGGAGACTCCATCCTATCATCCTTGCTACAGCACATAATTATTGTTATGAGGGTAAGAGTCATAAAACACTAAGGATCGATCATACTATGATTCATCCATGAGCTAAGTACCGTAGCCGTACAATAAATTCTTAAGTTGATAGAAATATCAGCCGAGGGTAACTTGGGATGTCCAAATTAAAAAATTAATAATAAACCTTCTTAATGCCACTAATAGGGCCACCTATATTTGTCAACACACTAGAGCTTATAATAATATAATCTCTCTCTCTCTCCTCTCTCTCGTTAGAATAGGAGAATTGCATTGATAATTAAAGTTATTCAAATGCTTTGTTGTAGAGTTTACAAATATTATAAGTCACTATATTCTCGTGACTCAGTATACATGACTACAAAGGTCAAAAAGTAACGATAAACCTAATCTTATACACGTTCCAATTGAATTAAAGTAGAGTATATCCTGCACTCTAATTCAACCTAAAGAAACTTGCAAAGTCTATAGGTTTAATAATCCAAAGAACGGAAACAGAAACAATTACAGTACAAAACACAAGGTGGTAAGAATAAAGTAAACAGTCGGGACCGCACAAGCCAAAGGCAAGCACACCGTTTAAGAATGCGCAGCATACAACAAATGATTTTCGACATCGCCGTGTTCATCCTCTTAGTGTCACATACCAAATCCGAACCAAATTAGCACAAAATCGGGCGGAGGACCACTACTAACCCATAACATACCAAAGTAGCAATACAGGTTGCTCAAAGCCAAGAAAAGAGCCCTAAAACCTTACCCCCACCCTACCTTCTGCCCATAACAGGTTGCCCCTAAAACTCCACAAAACAAGACTCTGGCCCCCTCCCAGGGCCCCAGATCCCCCCACCCCCTTTTTTCCGAACATAATTCACCCCACCCTACCCCTCCCTCCCAAGACCCCACGGTTTCCAAGAACAAACCCAAGACCTAGGCTAAGCCCATCAACAACAAGCCCTTGATACTACTAAAACCACCACAAACCCATCCTCCACCATTTTGCAATGAAAAATTGATAAGAATGGAATCTAACAAACTGAATGATCTATTAGAAAAGACGTTAAAAAATCGTCGGTGAAGTTTTGGCCACCGACGACGAGATTTCGATCACCTCCGGCGAAACAGTGGAAATGAAGACGATTGAGATCTGCCTAAATCTATTGAGATTGGAGACTTAGCTTGAGGTCATCGTCTCCGATCAGATCTGATTAGCAGCGCCTCGCCACTATCCTCCCACCATTTGTGCCATTGGCCACGCTCACACCGTAAAGGTACCACCACATGAGACAGAAAAAGAGACCTACAGACTAATAGCCGAAATGGCTGCCGCCCCGCGCACCAAAGCACGATGGGGCAGCCATGATGGCTTTTTGAGGAGCTAATTTTAGTGAGAAGGCAGAGAATATTTTTGAGAGTGAGAGAGAGAGAGAGGTTGAAGCTTTTCAAAGTTTTTTGGTCTTGGGAAATTGATCTCTTTCACTTCTTCATTTAATTATTCTGTAAAAAGTATGGGGCTTAAAGAATTAAAAATTATAGAAACTTTGTTACATCAGTTAACATTGAACTTGAAATGTGCACATCATCATGGATCTGTTCTGATATTTTCTTTTTCTTTTATTATGCTGTTACTTTGAATTTATTCATGCGAACCACCAATTGAATCAGGAAACCATGAACCCATGTACTCACCGGTTCGATCATTGGTCCGGATCCGTCCGATAATAATATTAATAGTATCACTTCCATATCTAGAGAATCATCATAATTTTTCAACATGACGATTACATTTGCACTCAATCCAGAGGCAGGTTTAAAAAATGACGAGACATCACAGTTAATTCGAGCAATAGCACAAATATTTATGACTATGTTCATTGAACGTATTACATAGCAATGGGCAAACAAGAAGGAGCTCGAAAATTGTAAATTATTGAATAATGGTTATGAAGTGCCGTTCGGTTTGATGATCAAAACGCAAATCGAACCGTTATCCCTCAATTTGAAAAATTATGAACCGAACCGAACCAAACACCATCGGTTTGGACGGTTCAGTTTGGTGGGTTTGAATCGACTTGCGCTCACCTAAAGATGTTGTTCCATTGCAAACTACTATTGGATCTAACATATTTTTTAAATTGCATATAATCTTGTTACATTTGATATATAAGTGCTCCTTGATGCATCAATAAATATAGAATAGTTATTAGTCACGAATTTTTTGTGTTATAAGTGTTTTCATTATTTTCTTTTCTTTTAACTTTTAAAATTTGTATATATGGATTTGTTTATTACCATATATGTGAAATCTAATTATATATACATGAAAGCCGAAACTGAGAGAAAGTGTCCACGTCACCGCCTACGTGGACATCCTCTCCTTTTACCATGTGGATAAAAAGATTTAATTCAATAAGTTTTGTTTTTTTTTCATTTTTGTCACATGTTTCTCTCATTTATCAACTAATTTGAATTTGAATTCCTCTTTTGTTGCAAAATCATCTACTTTGGTTACATAATTATCTCTTTATATACAGTAGTATTGAGCACGTGAACATGATCAACAGTAATTTTTAAAGTGATATCATTAGATTTTTTTAGAATAAAAATAATATTATTCAATTATATTCTTATTTATTTTATGACTTACTTTAGAAAAAAATATATAATTGCTATTAGCAATTATCATTCGTTCAACATTTAAAAATCTTCTTTGTAAGCTTCTGAATTGCAAAAAAAATTGATGGTACTATTGAAAAAAAAACAAATAGAGAAATTAAAAGAATGAATCTATATTTTTATTTTTGTAATCAGTTAAATTGATTTATGATGTACATTTAAGATTTGTAATTTTCAAGACCAGGTGCGTAACCGAATATTTTTTCAGTTCAAATTGAAGCCCTATTTAAGTCTTTTTTTTTTCATTTTTATGTATATTTAACCCTATTTTTTTTGTTTTTTCTGTGTTTATTTTTTTCAACAGCTTTTTGTTTCTTAACTGATTTTTTTACGTATTTTTTTTCTTTGTTTTGTTTTTATTTTTCAGTATTTCAATTGGTTAATTGTTTCCTAACACAAAAATGCAAGGAAAAAAAATCATAGTTCTCATTACCCAATATTTATTTCATTTCAACCCCATTTAAAAGGAAGTAATAAAGAAATTTCTTTGTTTTTTTTTTCTTTGTCATGAGACTTTTCATTTTTCAATGTTTAGAATTAGATTTAATATCTAATATTAAATTAATTTCAACCAAATTTAATAGGGAGTCATAAATGAAGAGTAAGAGTGTTATTAACGTAATTAACGGAGGACATAATCGTCCAGAAATGATTGATGACATTCGTACTTTTATAGGTAGTATAGATATAAATTAATGGCTTATGTTACAATTTATCTCATCCTACCTTAGCAACTAATTGCATTCCTCTTTTTTTTAAGGCCTTGATTGTCTCTCTCACGCTTACTTGATTAGCCTAAACTTTTAGAGCAAATTTGTTCAAATGTTTCTCTCTCCCATCTAACTAATTATGTGATTGTCATCCTTAGTGTTAGTTCAAGATTCAGATAAAATTATTCTAAAATCTCTCCTGATTTTTATCTCTTTCTGCCTATAAAAGATATGTCCCTCAGTAGTCACACAGTCCCACGCCAAATTACCTCTAATACCTATATTCACTTTTTCTATTTATAGTAATTAATATTCTTCTAGATTTTGCTTTCCGCTCTCCGTTTTTACTTATTAATGATTTTTTTATGATCGAGGATGTTATTTGCTAATATTGAAAAATTTCAGGAATTGGCATTAGTTTTCCAGAAAAGTACATTGCTGCCTTCCCTAGCATCTTCACAATACAATGATAAAGTTTTACATTTATTTTCTTACTGCAAATTTTAGCAGCTCCTCATGCCAATCTTTTTTACTTTAGTTTCTGTTATATGCAAGTTCAACTCAAAGCAAGTATAGATTTTTCTATTTAATTGAATTTTTTCTTATTCTTTTGAGTATTTAATTGGATTAAGAATTCCTATCTTTGAACAAAAAAGAATTTTTAATCTGTCATATTTTACTTCTTTTCTTATGTGACGTACTTAGGTGGCCTTATACAATTTGATGTACTTTCATTTCCACCTTTTAATCCTCTATGGATGCTATTGTAGCAAGCTTTTAGGTTGCGCAAAAGAGTACACATATATCATGCTTAAATTGTGAATTACTTTTGTAATATCCCGAACCTAGGGTTAGCCGGTTAATATTACTTTAGCAATAAATTCTATGAGTGATATTCGTTTGAGTTCTTAGGGATGATTAGCTTGAGCAGTATTATTAGTGACAAATTAAAATACCACTAGCTGCAGATAAAAAGCGGTGCAAGAAATAAATAAATGAAACTAGGCCGGTGACGCTTGAGAAGTTGTAATAAAATTAGGATTTAGTATATAATTAACGTTATATCTTTTGAGTTATTTAAAAAGGGGCATAGAGGAATTGGAAAATACCTGAGAGATTCAAGATTAAAAAAAAATTATGCCTTAAAAGTTAAAAAGGGGGAAAAGAAGAACAATGAGAGAAGGAGGGAGAGAGAGGCGCCGACCCTAGTAGGTCTGCAATGCCGGCGCTGCTTCTGGCCACACACGCAACCACCGGCGAGCAACTTCAGTTGCCCCCTCCACCGAGAACCCTCGCACAATACCTCCGCAACCACCGTGCCGTAGACAAGGCGCCGCTGCCACCGCCAAGCCATCGTGCGATCGCTGTCACCTGCAGTCCCATCACCAACCAACGCCTCTTTCGGATCACGGCAGCCCTATCACTGGAGATCAACTCCAGCTATAAGCCTTCACCGAATGCCGCGATTGTCGTGCCGTAAATCAAGCACCGCTGCCACCATCAGCTCATTCTCAAAATCGGCCAACAAAAGGAAAAAAAAAAGAAATATTCTAGATCAATGCCAAAGGACGACCACTGATCAACCGACGACGCTACAGATGGATGTCGGCGGTGGAGATGTTGGGTAGGTTGAAATTAGGTATGTGTTTGCAGGTGTGTTCGTGTATGTGTGGGACCAGTTATGGGTTGCAACAGGTGGAAATTCGGCAACGGGACACCTGATCGGCAAAGGTGGCATCGGAGCAACCGCCCAACCTTTGGTGTGGCAGAGCTTTGGTGGTCGTTCGCCACCGCGGACGCGAGGAGCCACCACCATGGCATACAGCCCCCAGTTGGTGTTGATTTTTTGTAAATGAGTTTTAGTGGTGTTTGTGAGTGGACGGGTACGTGAAATGTGGTGGTGTATTGTGTGCGGCTGTGTGAATATTGTTGTGGGCATGTACCTTGGAGGGTGAAGTGATGTATCTAGCAGTATGTGTTATAGTGTGCATTTTAGGATGAACAAATGATGGGTGCATGGCACGTATCTATGTGTGAGGTGGTCAGCAAATGGGTGAGTTTGGGCATGTGAACTTGTGTGTGAAATGGTGAGCTAGTTGTGGGGTTATCAGAAGGTGGCACATGTAGTAGTAGGTGGGTTGGGGAAGTCAACAGTCGTGTGTTGGGTTTTGATGGTATGGACAATGAACGGAGTTCAGTGGTACGGTTGCGATACTGTTGTGGTTGTAGTGGTGGTTTAAATTATGGTGTTTGTGGTGACTGGACTGGAGTAACTGTGGTGGTGTATGACGGCGGTCGATAAAATTTAAGACTGTGTAGGTTAATGAGACAACCTGTCAGGTTCAATTAGTGATGGTTGTGGCATGTGTACTTGAATGGAACGTTGGTGAGTGGAATGTGTATAACTGTACTCTGGTGTCTGGGTGATTTGTGTTTGTAGAGCGGTGGGTCTACGACACATGGATTGGGCAAGCATGTAGGTGTGGTTGTTGTTAGACGATGAGTGTAACAACGGTGCATGTGGGACACTATTATCTGAGGTATATTGCAGGAGGACTGTGGTTGTGTATATTATAGCAATAGGGCATGCTTGGTAGGTTAGTGACATCGAGTTGTTGAGAGCAGCTCGGGAACTTTCGATGAAATGCCCGAGAAAGGCATAATGAGTTAGATACGATATTGGAAAGGCGCGTAAGGGTCAGGCAATTGACTGCGGCATGGAGTTACTTGAAGACATGTTCAACGGGAATGTTGTGTCGTAATTGATGATGCTTTCGATTATAGTAAAGCTGGGATCATGGAGATAAAAAGAATGGCCTTGACCGTCTTTTAGCCAAATATAGCTGCCAGATTGTCACTCCAGAGACTTTGATGTGGCAAATGCATAACGTTAAGTAAGTGACCCTTTGATTCAACTAGTATTTTTACATACAATGTTTATGTTTTCTACGGTTAAAAGTGGTATTTGTCAACATTGACTGCTTTAATTATGTTTAACTGCTATGGCTTAATTTACCAAAAAGCTTCTAGTGATTTATTTCTCGTTAAAAACCGGACCAACATGTAACTGCTATTTTGTTTAGAAAATGCAATGAAACTCTGATTTGAAATGTTTTGGCATTTGACGTATTTGTAATATTGAACATTTTGAAAGTTATCGAAAGGGGTGTGTGGATAGTTTGCTGAGTGGTTGTGTTTACGATGAACCAAAATGTAGTTCTTGTTTATTCGATTGTTGTGCCCCATATCCACGGGGGAAAGTTGGATTTCGGGCCCTGGTCAACGGGGCTTGTACGTTGATGCACAGTACTGTTACTCGTGGTTCGCCCTTGCGTCCACAGAATTTTATCCCGGATGGCGGAGGGATTTCAGGCCCTAGTCAGTGGGGCCTGTACGCTGACCGCAGCATATCGTTTGAGCTAATGTTGGGATTGAACTGGTTGTTATGAATTTTTGCGATAATCATTATATACTTCGGTTTTTGGTTTCATGTACTTTGTTTTTTTTACCCTATGATTATCAAATCTATGATTTTTAGATATCTTAATGATGCTACAATATAAAGTGAGTTATTTTCTGACATGCTATGGTCCACCTAGTTGAATCATTGGTTACTTACTGAGCACGTGGAAGCTCAACCCTTACTTATCATTTCAGGTTTGAAAGTAACGTGATGGTGACGAGCATAGGAAGGAACAATTTGGCACTGAGCTCCGGAGACTGTATTGGTTGAGTCGCTAAAGATTTAGATTGTTGGGTTAGTTTAGTTGTTAACAAATCAGTGTTATGATGAGTGTTAGCATAAATGTTGTATTCAAGTATGAAAATGTTATTTAAGTTGTAAAAGTTTTAATTTCCGCTGCGGCATATGTTGGTTTTAGTGAGTAAGGCTTGGCAGAGCCCTCAGTTGGAGTCTATTGGGTCTGCGGCCGGTCACGTGCGTAGCTCGCGGGCTTACCCGTGGGTTCAGGTCGTGACAACTTCCATGCATTTAATTGTTTTTTTTTTTTTTGCATTTGCTTAATGCCGTGATATATACTTTGACCAGTATTACATTGCGATATCTTATGTCTTACAATAAAAATAACTTCAGATGCAGGCACGTATGCGAAATGGAATCCGTATTTTCCTACAAATGAAGACATATATATATATATATATATATATATATATATATATATATATATATGAAGGGGGCCGATCCACACCCACCGGTGGAGAAATAACAATTTCTCCACCGAACCGCAGGTAAGAGCAGCGGTTGGGAAAAGTCGTGCCACGTGGCGCAAAAAGGACGCAAAAAGGACGAAAATACTATGAGAAATTCACGAAAATATCACGAGAAAATGAAAAACTCGTGAGAAAATGGGCATTAATGCCCAACCGCAACTCCTATATGCGGTTGGCATTAATGCCCAACCGCAACTCCTACATGCGGTTGGCATTATTGCCTTCCGTGACCCCCACCCCCTTGCCCCCCACCCCGTGGCCCCCACCCTATGTCCTTTTCCCCCACCCGTGAACCCCCCACGTGTCATTACCACCTTACCCCCACCCCCACGTGTCATTCCCCCTCCCCCTCCCTGCTGTTCACTCACGGTTCTTCTCTTCCTCTCTCACTTTTCTCTCTATAAAATCCCTCCTCCCCGAATCATTTCTTCCACTCTCCTCATCCTCCCTATCTCACCTACATACAAACAAAAAAAATTGACGCTAGAAGATCGATGTAGAAGATCGGTGGATAACCGCTAGAAGATCGGTGGATTTTTCTTTAAATATATCAAGTTAAAACAAGTAAGTATTTTTCAATTTCTTCTTACCAATTGATTGTTTAAATTGTGTTACGCTTAAATTGTTCTTACAATAGTCTAAAATTCGTGTTTAGGGCGTCAAAATTACGTTTTGACAAATCGGGGTATTACATTCTAAAGATTCCAAAATAGCGATTTTTTTGGGCGTCAAAAATAGAATTTTTCACGAATTTATAAAAAATAGCTAGAGCTAGATTTTGCCAAAGTACGAAACAGAGACCCTAGTTATTTTCAAAAGATCTGTATCAGGTAAAAATTTCAGATTTTTCCAAAGACTGGAAAGGGGTTAACTGATACGCGCAACCTTGTAACTTTGCAGTGTAATTTAAAATATCAAGCCAGCGCGATTTCGCGCGAAACTTTTATGAGAACCCTAAGGTGTTGGGAAGTTCCATTCCCCAGGAATTCGGGCCATTCCGAAGCCGTTAGCTATTTTTTTGGCCGAACGGGCTTTTAAGCGCTCGATCCGGACACCGGTTCGCGATATTTAGGCGAAAAATCCGTAAAATACTTTTTAGATCAAGAATGAACTCAGGAAGCTTAAAATAGCATTTTAAAGCACTTTTGATATTTTCTCATGCCAGGGGGCATTTTGGTAATTTGCCACCCCGCGAGGGGTGTTTTGGTAATTTTCCCGAAAAAGTTTTTCAGCGGACTTTTAAGTCCAGAAATGTAAGTAAAACACCTGAAATGTTGTTTTGCAGCTGATTGCGGGGCGTAATTGTCGCTAAAGGTGAAAACTTAATTAGACAGTTTTTTCACGAATTTATAAAAAATAGCTAGAGCTAGATTTTGCCAAAGTACGAAACAGAGACCCAAGTTATTTTCAAAAGATCTGTATCAGGTAAAAATTTCAGATTTTTCCAAAGACTGGAAAGGGGTTAACTGATACGCGCAACCTTGTAACTTTGCAGTGTAATTTAAAATATCAAGCCAGCGCGATTTTGTGCGAAACTTTTATGAGAACCCTAGGGTGTTGGGAAGTTCCATTTCCCAGGAATTCGGGCCATTCCGAAGCCGTTAGCTATTTTTTTGGCCGAACGGGCTTTTAAGCGCTCGATCCGGACACCGGTTCGCGATTTTTAGGCGAAAAATCCGTAAAATACTTTTTAGATCAAGAATGAACTCAGGAAGCTTAAAATAGCTTTTTAAAGCACTTTTGATATTTTCTCATGCCAGGGGGCATTTTGGTAATTTGCCACCCCGCGAGGGGTGTTTTGGTAATTTTCCCGAAAAAGTTTTTCAGCGCACCTGAAAAGTTATTTTAAGCAAAGCACCTGAAAGGTTGTTTTGAAGCTAATTTGGGGCGTTAGGGTGATAATGAACCCTCGGGGGCATTTCGGTAATTTGCCTTTGCTAATTTTACATTATACAAAATTTCCAACAATTACGTTTAAATAAATTTTATTCTTCTTTTATTTAATTCTATGACTTGTTGAGAATGATATAATTTTTATTTTTTAGATTTCAGTATAAATATGGATGCAACTGGAGGAAATAATTTTTGTGAAGGTTCTGATCCACCTTACGTTGGTCAAGTTTTTCAAACACTGGACGAAGTTGAAGCATACTATAGAGCATATTCGAAAACGATAGGTTTCGGTATTAGAACTAAGACGACTAGAAAACGGGCGAATACAGATCAAATTTGTGCAAGACTATTTGAGTGTCATAGAGGAGCACCGCATGTACCCCCGGTCGTTCGGATCAGTGACGAAGGGACAACAAGACAAAGAAAACGGGACACATTTCCGGGTACCGGCTGCAAGGCCCATGTGTATGCAGTACACCGAAAAAATGAAAACCATTGGGTTGTGACAGGAGTGGAGTTGAGCCATAATCATCAGTTGATGACCCCTAGTAAGATTGGTCAAATTCATCAACACCGAGAAATAAGCGCGGCACACAGACAACTGATTTTTACAATGGCCGAGGCTAAAATTCCACCTTCTAAGATGATGGGGGTTTTCTCAAGCCAGGCTGGGGGGATTGACAAGTTGAGTTTCAACGAAGTAGACCTTCGAAATGAACTTCGTGCTCAGAGGAGAGAGTCTTTCGGTAAGAGTGATTCTCAAACTACACTTGATCTCTTCAGGTGCCTTCAGAGTGAGAATTCTGGATTTTTCTACAGTCTCCAACTGGATGATGAGAACCGCATTAGTACTATATTTTGGGCGGACCCCCGTTCTAGAGCTGCTTACCAAAATTTTGGGGATGTTGTGACGTTTGACACCACATACCGCACCAATAAGTACTCTATGCCTTTTGCTCCGTTCACCGGGGTGAACCACCACTATCAGTCAATCTCGTTTGGCTTTGCCCTGCTTAGGGATGAGACGGAGGAGTCATTTACGTGGTTATTTGAAACGTGGCTTCAAGCAATGTATCATATTCCTCCAAAGACCATCATCACCGACCAAGATCTGGCAATGAAAAATGCAATCGCTAAGGTCCTTCCAGATACTCACCATGGCCTGTGCACATGGCACATAAGCAACAAATATCCCGAACGGCTTCACAATGTATATGCAAACCATCCGTCATTCAAGACTGACTTTAATACATGTGTGAAGAAATCGTTGACGGTAGACGTGTTCGAGGAGAGGTGGGCCACGTTAATGGATACTTACTATTTGCACAATCATGAATGGTTACAATCGTTGTATGAGATCAAGACACAGTGGGTCGGTGCCTACACCAAGAAGTTTTTTGCAGCCGGAATGACTACGACCTCGAGAAGCGAAGCTATGAATTCATTCTTTGATGGGTACGTAGGCCAGTCTTCAAGTATAGCGGAGTTCGTACTAGAGATGCAGAAAGCCGTTGACAGGCAATTGTACCGTGAGAGAGAAGCCGACGCGGCTACAGTTTGCAAAGAAAGAGCTATACTAGTTTATTCACCTTTAGAGGCTCATGCGGCTCAAGTCTATACCAAGGAAATGTTTCGACAGTTTCAAGAGGAACTACTAAAGTCGAATCAATATGGCATGACAAAGTTGCACGAGTATTCCACCAGAGATATCAAGGTTTATGCTTTGACAAATGTGACGAATTTCGCCAATCCGTGCTCTTCGTCGGCTCCGAGGAACAGACGACATTTTACCGTAGCAGTTTGTAAGGACACCGGGTTGGTTAATTGCAACTGTCAACTGTTTGAGCATAAAGGTATACTTTGTCGACACGCGTTGAGGGTTTTGAGCGCCAAGAATGCTAGTGAAATCCCTCCACAGTATATCTTGGAACGGTGGACGAAGGAAGCCAATAGAGTCCACGGTCACATTCCTTACGTGCCCAATGTTTCAGTTGATTTCGAGCAATCTGAGTCGCTGCGATATAATCACCTTTGTAACATCATGCACGGTTTATCAATGGATGCAGCGTCGACATTTGATGGGTACAGGTATCAAGTTGAAGCAGCCGCACGGGATAAGGCTAAGCATGCACAGTTTAGGATGGCATTACCAGAAACTGTGGACACTCCGACTACTCGGACGACTCCAGCCGGTAGATTCAATCGAGCCAAACAGCCAGTCATTGACGGCACTGACCTACAAGGTGAGGAGGACGACATTTTTGATCCAATTATTTCTCAAACAAAAGGGCGAAAACGAGCAATACGCATGAAGAATCCGATTGAAGAAGCAACGGGTCAAAAAAAATTACGAAAGTGTGCGTTGTGTAATAAGATGACTGATCATGACAAGAGAAACCATTATAAAGTGTTAGGTATCGAACCTGGCAGTATGGTCGAGGAGGACGATGATGAGGAAGAGTGTTAGGGTTAATGTTTCAGTTGTATAAATTGAACTTTTATAATGTTTAAATTTGTGATTTGGTTTGTGGAATCTTTAATTTGTGATTTGGTTTGTGGATTATTGATATTTTTGGTAACTCCGTTTTCGGGCACACTTTAGGGCCCAATTGATAGCTTCCGAAAAAAGTTGTAATTTTTTTTGTCAACTTTTTTTCGCTCATTGCACCTCAGGCACGCTAGTTAGCCCATTTGTAAGAATTTCGACTTTAAACGAGACACATTATTTAAGTTGTAATTTTTTTTGTCACTTTTTTTCTCTCATTGCACCTCAGGCACGCTAGTTAGCCCATTTGTATGAATTTCGGCGAAAAACGAGACACATTATTTTTTGAATTTTCCTAGGAAGGGCCTATTCGGCCACACTTTAAGGCCCAATTGATAGCTTCCGAAAAAAGTTACAATTTTTTTTGTCACTTTTTTTCCCTCATTGCACCTCATGCACGCTAGTTAGCCCATTTCTATGAATTTCGGCGAAAAGCGAGACGCGTAATTTTTTCGAATGCGTCATATGAAAGGTATATTCGCGCACATTTTAGCGCCAAATTCATAGCATGCGAAAAATTATGTACATTTCTTTTTGGTACAGTTTTTTGTAACATCACAGCAGCTAGCCACGCACGTCAGGATAATGGTAATGAAGGCGTCTAGCTTCATTCTTTTTCAGCTCCCAGGCTATCCTATACCTAAACGTCAAGGCATCCTTCCTAGTCCACGAGGAGTGTTTGAGCACTTCCGAGCGAGCAATGTAGTCCATGTACTTGAGGACGTAAATCCCGCAATCGTGACCGTTATATTGCTTTGGTCGGTCCTTTATCATCACGACCGTCCAAGGGTCCCCCTGTGGCCGTTCGCACGCTAGCGAGAGGACAGTAGTCTGCATCCAACAATAAAAACGAGAATCAAGCCTATGAAACAAGAACAATATACTATGAGCCAAGGTCAAAAAATAAAAACTAACCACTAAAGTGATGTACTCGTTGTACATCTGTGCCAGCAGCTGTCCAGGCTCGTCCTCCCTTAGGCTATCGTATATGTGAACTGTTCTGAACGCTGGATGGAGAACTAATAGGAACCAGTGGTTTGCATGATGACAAGGTATCATGATAAGGTTCGCATCAGCAGCGGGACATTGATAGTCTGCGTTCATCATGCCTAACACGTTTCGACCTGGTTTCCACTTACTCCTGCCGCCCCCTCGCCTCCATTCTGTGAATTCTCTCACCGTTAATTCCACAAAATGAGTGGGATACATGTTAAGCTTCAAATATTCAGAACGGTTAAAATGTTGCTCTCTAATCCGGAGCAGTTCTATGTAAGCGTTCATGACAAAATTTGAAAGATCTGTCTCCGGCGCCAACGTTCTGATATCCTCATGACCTAGGAATGTCGCAAGGGGAAAGTCTGCTGAATTGACAGGCTCATGCCCGAAGTAGTGCCGGTCGATCCAACCCATCTTGTCCGGCCTCAATGGCTTCGTCGCTTGTCCTTTGTCCGACCGAAAGCTTGGGCGCGAGGCCTGGATTCCTACTTGGGGAACCTGACTCTGGGGCTGATAGTCGTACGCGTCAGGAGGAGGGCGACTAGACGGCTCCCCTTGGTAACCCCGATACGCAAGACTAAAGTTTTGAACTTCAGTCTTGTACCTCTCAATGGACCTCTTGAGATTGTCAGGAGCCTGCGCGACAAACCAGTCAAACGACTCCAGCTGCTTGAACACCTCAATGCCCTGGTCAACCTAAAAAACATGCATAGAAAATATGGCTAATCATTTCAGGCATGGTCGATAAGGTGCGCAAATAAATTATCAAACAACACTAGCATGACTTACAATGGCCAATGCCCAGAACTGGTCATAGACCTCACGTGGCGCATACGATGTCTTCTTCACCTGGGAAGGGCGATTCACCCTCGTGCGCGTCACCCTGAGAAACCACTGTAAGTATTCCTCAGTACTAATGCCGTCGTGCTTCAGCGATACAAGGCTATCATACGTTTCCTGCCAGGTATTCCACTGTTGCACCTCGTCACCCAACAAAATCAAGGCATCAGCCACCTCGAAGTTCGGCCCTCGACCACCCCTGTATGGCCGCATGTCTACAGCGGGTTTTGGTATCCCTTGTGGACAGCCAGCTTGCTTCATAGCTCGATCGGGCATCTGAAACTCACATTCTTCGAAGTGAATGAGCGGCACCCGAACCAAACCTGCCAGCACGTACGACACCGGAAGTTGCCAACACCACTCATCCAACAGATGCATCACCTTGCCATATGGCTGCCACGTCACCTGGGATGCATCTAGTATCTCTAGTTCCCCCCGATAGAACTTTAGATGGTGGTGAGGGTCTACCCGTCTCCTCCTCCGGTTGGTCGTAGGCCCCCAGGCCCACACCCTAGGCCACGTCTCATCGGAATCTACCAACGGTTGTGGACGACCCATGGGTAGCCTCTCGTAAGACCAAACCTGTGAATGCAAACATTATATGGAATTAGTAATTAATCCCGAATATATTGACTAAGGATCCTACCAAGAAAATAAATGCTCATACCTGTAATAGAGTCAGGCAGGCGGCAATGGACTTGGCACCGTTTCTCGTAGCCTTATGCAGTGCTCGATATAGGTGCGCAAGGACAGCTGAACCCCACGAATACGAGTATACCTCCTCAAGATCCTCCAAGAACACCATATACTTCGGATGCACCGTGTTTTTCGAATGCGTCGGAAGTAATATAGCTCCAATAATATACAGAAGGAATGCCTTCGTATACGTCACGAAATCATGAGGAGTGTATTCATCCGGTAGCACGCCGTACTGCTCTCTCAGCCATTTAAGCTTGACGCCGTTTGTTGTAAGAGCTGCCCTTGGAATTCCTGAAAATACTGCATAGCCATATTCGCTATGGATGCAGACGGCACGTTCAGAGTAACGGGTCTGCCGTGACATGGGATTCCAAGTATAAATCCGACGTCCTCTAACGTAACAGTCATTTCACCAAACCGGAAGTGAAATGAGTTCGTCTCGCTCCTCCATCGTTCAACTAGAGCGGATATAAGGCAATCGTCGTGTCGAGACCATTTCCGGCAATCGGTGAACAGGGTTAAATTTTGACGGTGTAATAGCTGTATTTGTTCCTCGTTTAGTACCCACTCTTCAAGGTGCCTTGTGCTTTGAATTGTTTCCAAAACACCCCTATCGACACCGTCAAATACGTGCCTCGCGACGTGGTCATCGTCATCGTATAGGATTGATGTATCATGAGGTCCAGGGCTGAAATTCATACCTCTAAGAACAAAATATAATTATAAACCAACTTAGCGTCCATAATATTTACATTCCAAAACTATAACTGGATCTTTAACCTAGCTTACCAACACATTAGCAATAGTCATTATTTCAATGTATTAAAACAAATCCTCACTTCCCACCACTCCGAACGCTTAATTACGCTAGTTCCCACTGAATTTAGCGCCAACGTGGTTATATAGCAATATACCCCCCGATGGCCCCTACACCCCCAACACCTCAAAACCGCTTTAAAGTCAAGTTTTTAAATGGGTTACGTCAATTATATACCAAATATATCAGGAAAAATTTTAAAGGGGGAAAGTTACCAAAACACCCGCTACTTATGCAAAATATCCCCTGGCAGTCATCGCCGGTGCGTCACAAGGTTCAGAACATCCGGAACAAAATAAGTTTTCGGGTGTCTCACACCCTTTCCTGAACTAAAAGTTATTTTAAGGTATGAATTTTAAGCTGGATCCTTCCTAGCAAAATAGCCCCCGATGAGCGGCAAATTACCGAAATGCCCCTGGGGGTTCACTATCACCCCATCCTGAACTAAAAGTTATTTTAAGGTATGAATTTTAAGCTGGATCCTTCCTAGCAAAATAGCCACCGATGAGCGGCAAATTATCGAAATGCCCCTGGGGGTTCACTATCACCCCAACGCCCCCGAACCAGCTTCAAAACAACATTTCAGGTGGTTTACTTACATTTCTGGACTAAAAAGTCGTTTGGAAAACTTAGCGCGGGAAAATTACCAAAACACCCCTCGCGGGGTGGCAAATTACCAAAATGCCCCTGGCATCAGGAAAAATATCAAAAGTGCCTTAAAAAGCTATTTTAAGCTTCCTGAATTCATTCTTGATCTAAAAAGTATTTTACGGAGGTTTCGCCCAAAAATCCCGAACCGGTGTCCGGATCAAGCGCTTAAAGGGCCGTTCGGCCAAAAAAATAGGTAACGGCTTCGGAATGGCCCGAATTCCTGGGGAATGGAACTTCCCAACATCCTAGGGTTCTCATAAAAGTTTCGCGCGAAATCGCGCTAGCTTGATATTTTAAATTACACTGCAGAATTACAAGGTTCCCCGTATCAGTTAACCCCTTTCCAGTCTTTGGAAAAATCTGAAATTTTTACCTGAGACAGATCCTTTAAGAATAACTAGGGTCTCTTTTTTGCACTTTGGCAAAATCTAGCTCTAGCTATTTTTTATAAATTCGTGAAAAACTGTCTATATTTGGCGCCCTAAAAAATCTCTATTTTGGAATCTATAAATGTAATACGCTGATTTGTATAAACCTAACATTGAATTATAAGGAAATTCAAAATACTTACTTGTTGTGACTTGATGTATTTAAAGAAAAATCTACCGATCTTCTAGCGGTTATCCACCGATCTTCTAGCGTAAAATTTTTTGGTTTGTATTGTTGTGGAGATTATGTAGGTGAGATATGAAGTACGAAGGAAGTTGGTAAAGATGATAGAGTGCAGAAGAAGGGTTCGGGGGAGGGGATTATAAAGAGAGAAAAGTGAGGAAGAGAGAAGAAAAAAGACAGAAAAAGTGAGGAAGAGAGAAGAAAAAAGACAGAAACCGTGATTGAGCGGTCAAAGGCTGCGGCAAAAAAAAAAATTGGCAGAAGGACACCACGTGGGGGGCATCACGGGGGAGGGAAGGACGCCACGTGGCATCACAATAAGGAGGGGAAGGACACTAGGTGGGGCATCACCGGGGGGACGCCACATGGCAGGGCCATCGCCCCCAACCGCGGGTTCTTTATGCGGTTGGGCCACGTGGCAAGGGGGCCGCCACATGGCAGGGCCATCGCCCCAACCGCGGGTTGTATAAGCGGTTGGGCCGCGTGGCAGGGTGGGGGGACGCCACGTGGCAGGGGCCATCGCCCCAACCGCGGGTTGTATACGCGGTTGGGCCACGTGGCAGGGGTGGGGGACGCCACGTGGCAGGGGCATATTAATGCCAACCGCTGCTTCTTCATGCGGTTGGTGTCCTTTTTGTCCTTTTCACCTTTTTCTCGCCATTTTCTCACCATTTCCTCGTGCCTTTTTCGCCATTAATGTAGTGTCCGTACGACTTTTTCCCAACCGCTGCTCCTACCTGCGGTTCGGTGGAGAAATTGTTATTTTCCCACCGGTAGATGTGGATCGGCCCCCTTATATGAAATATCTCACAAATGATATGGCAAGCATTGTATTTTTGTAATTCTTTTACCATCTATTATAAAAGAACATTGTGTATGCTCTTATCTACATCAATTTCTCTAAGTTGCATAGGGTTAATATTAGTGTTATTAGTTATATACAGTAAAAGTTTGAAGGAAACTCTGCCCATGATATTACAATTTATACCGATTTATCGGCTTTTTTACCATTTCATTGCCTAAGGCAGTGTTATTAAAGGCGCAGGCGCACCTAAGGCGCAAAAGGTCCCTGGAGCCTAGGCGCAAGGCGCAAGGCGCGCGCCTTTTCGAAGCGAGGCGCAAAATTAAAATAAATATAAATAAATAAATAATAGTGCATTCAAACAATAAAATTACATTTAAAAAAACATTTCTTTTTCAGTTCACATCCCCATACACATCCAAATTTGTACATATGTTTTAAGTCGTTCACATCCCCATTTTATCGATAATGAGCGTATTAAATAATATCCTCATTTTATGATTAAAAATCTATTAGCGACAAACGAGAATATAAAAAATACACATGACGTGAAAAATAGACAATTCTTATTTTTGAAAGAGCTAATAAAAATGTCACTAAAAGCATATTTACAAGCTTTTTTTTTTGTTGAGATTCGTGAGAACTATAACCACAAAGGTGTAAATACGTGGTCAATGAAGGGCATATCTGAAGTTGAAGGTACAATAAATGGAGAACTACCGGCAGTTCACTTTACACGAAGCTCATCACAGAGCTTGATGTGCTCAAAGAATGAGGCTCCAGAGAGAAATGGGATGTTTCCATGGGTGGTTGCCCCTCTCTGTCAAAGATGACCTTCATCTGAGCCCATGATTTCATCATCGTCCCTGAAAACCAACAGCCCATTTCTCTCTCTCTCTGTGTAATTCTATAGAGATACAGAGAGAGAGTGATATCTATCTATATATATATATATATATATATATATATATATATATACATACATAAAAAAACAGGCGCAAGGACGAACAGGGACTGAGTGAAGGAGGGAGGGGAGAGAGAGAGAGACCAGCGGGGTTGAGGCATGGAGCAGCGGAGTAGCAGCGGCAAGAGCAGCGCCACGGCGTCGACAGAGGCAGCGGAGCAACTAGCAGTCAGCGGCGGCGGCGAGGGGACAAGCAATGGCAGCGACGACGGCCACCGGTCACCGGAGCAAGGACGAACTGTCGCACGCAGAGTGAAATTGATTTGGATTTGGGGATTTTAGACTTTGGGAGCAAGGACGAACAGGCGCAAGGACGAACAGGCTCCTAGCTTCGCGCCTCCCGCCCCGCTATGCGGCTAGCGCCTGGGCGCCTAGGCTCACAAGGCGCGCGCCTAGTTGAACGCGCTGCGCCTAGCCTAGGCGAGGCGCGGGTTGTGCGCCTGAGCGCGCCTTGCGCCTAGGCGCGCGCCTAATAACACTGGCCTAAGGACTGACTTTTGATTAATTTTGAATCTTTAGTCAAAATTATGAAGTTAAGTTAAACTTATTTGATTTAGTGGCTTATATTGGGTTTGCTTTGCTTAAATATTTTTGACTAGCCGTAATGACAGAATTTACAAAACTTTTGTCAAAATAATGTACAGTTTCAGAAACAGGTGTTCAATCAACATCAATGCACATTTTGCTTTAGCAAAAGCCAAACCGCTTCTTTGCAATAAATCTAACATTTTCTTGAGTCTTATAAGATTAATGAATTTTTTTTTGTTTTTTGCTTTGCCTAATTGCAACATCTATTTTTTAAGAAATTTTCCTTCCATCTCCTAAAAGAGAAAATGGAAGAAGATAATTATAATATTAACTTTTACTGGTTGAATGAATATGTTCATCAAATTACTTCCCTTTAAATTTTGTTGAACTTATTATGACTTCAAAACATATAGTTGTTCATTCTTTTTTGTTTGAGATTGTGATAATTTTGATAAATCTTATCCGCATGCAACGCACGGGTTAAAAGCTAGTAATCAATGAATGTTATTAAAAGTAAAGTAGCATATCATAGGTCGGTTCGACTCGGTTCGGTTTGAAATCGGTTTAAAATATGTGAACCGTAAACCAAATTATTAAGATATTTGGACGGTTCGGATTGTATTGGTTCGGTTTGGCCGGTATGAGCGGTTCGAATAAGTTTGAACGGTTTGGTACTCACCCCTAACCACTAGTTATGATCATCCTTAACTAACCAAACATGTACTAAAAAAAAGGGCTCTCAAACACGGATTATCAAAAGTTGTGCGCGACACAAATAATAGTTAGGATCATCTTAACGGAATAATAAGATGTTGGGTAAATCACAGATTATGTAACAACTAATATGCTGGCTATGCATTTAGTCCCTGTAACTCTGCAAGACTGCAACCAAAATCTCAAAATGGAATTACTGTGCAAAGCTGGTCAATTCCTCTAAGACCTATAAACGGCTACAGAACCTTGTGATGACATCTCGGCCTATTTTTAATTGACAAGCATGTTACTCTGCTTTCGTAGCACCAAGTAGTCTTTCCAAGAAAGGCTGAACAAGGCTAAAGCAGTTCATTCCCTTGGTAACTACCTGACAAATAGACTAATTTATGGCTGACAAAGGTGCCTCCTGTTTTGGATTCCCAGCTAAGTTCTTCCTCTAGTAGTTTTTAATAGACAACTAGAGAAGGTAGCCAAACACGAGAAGGCAAACCTCCCGGAATAGAATCAATCACAATGATGGAATGAAGTTGACTTCGTTGAACCGAAGACCAATGGTGGTCATTTTGTTTTATAAAGTTACAAGCACCCAGCAAAGCAAGAGAAGGCAAACTTGGGGTGGATAATGGAGTAGGCTATCCTTTTCGGCTACAACATCTCCCGGAATGAAATCAGTCACTTCATAAGATAAGCCGAACTTTATCGAATGAAGTTGACTTGATTGAACTCAAGACTATGCACGTCGCGTCATAAAACAGTAAAAATACAAAGACGTTACGGAATGGCATAGAAAGAATGAGACGCAAGCCTCATAATTTTGAGCCTTTTTATTTATTCAGAACTTTTATATATGTGGAGACGTTTTATCACTGTTTGTGATTTAAATTGTAAATCAGCTAGCTGCAGGACTAGTATGTGTACTTAAAACTTGTAAATTGCTTCTAATACAAATACTGCAAAAATATTGGTTGATTGCATTGGGTGCCCCTTGTCGATATTTGCAAGTTGCGACACTAGAATTTTCGAGTCCATCGAATGAATACCATAGGGAAACATTGACAAAAGTCTGGTTTCATGGCTGATTGGAACAAGACCGAGAAATAATCTTCGGAGTAATGCTATCTATACAAACAACTGAAATGATTCAGATAACTTCGCCTAACTGGTGTTATATGGCATGTTCTCATGGGGATACAGAAAGACACAGCAACAAACTTGTCCCCGGAATTAGAATTTGCTTAGCATTTAAGGGGTTGTTTCTTTCGGCTCTTATTAGTTGCTTACAATTTAGTATAAAATATTCGACTGTCCAAAATTATTAGTATGTTCTTACGAAATTTATCACGGAACCTATTGTATGAAATGACATCAATTTAGTGTGATGAAAACATCAAAGACCGACCAAAAATAATAACAGCATATGGCGTAGATGAAGGGGGAAGGAAGAAAAATAAGGGTGCAACTTTCAATCTGATTTATTATGATCAGTCGGATGGAACTTAATTACACAAATGACTGAATGACTCCTCTAGATTCCAGATGCCTTAAGTCCTTTTCTGTCCCCCTTGATGCTAAGAAGGATTTACTATTTAAGATAAGCTGCAGTTACACCTGCTAGTTTAATTTTTTGCCTCATTACACGCGTTAGCAATACATTTAAGAGAATATTGACACCATAGTATACGAGTCTAAAGCTTTATCGAATTTTTAGGCTATACCAAAATTTTTAAGTGAGGCTTTGAATCGATTCATGTGGGTTCCTTTACTTTTTTATGGCAGGTTCAAATTTCTGATGTGAAATTTTCTATAAATGCTTTTCGGGATACGGGTTGTTTTTATCTACTTTATAATAAGACTAGAGCATGAAGAATTTGATGTTATCCATCCAAGATGAGGGACATTATATTGACACCCCCTTTTTTTTTTTGGTTGAAACATTCTATTGACACTTTCTTAGCTTCTAATGCCACTTTGGAGAGACAGATAAACTCTTTTTTATTTTATTTTATGGACGGGGTGTAATCACAAAGTTGCTCCTTGTGCACCTCAATCTATATAGAAAAAAAGTCTTGAAAGGGAGTCCATCCCCACCCAACCTTAGGATGAGCTCCTTCATATCAATCTATCTGAAGTCATCAATTACGGTCCCGTGGATGGTCCATATTACTTCCTTAAAAATTATAAAACCTAGTGTGCCAGATTACATGACACATCGTTCATCTGAGTGTTCAAAAGGGTTTTTACTATCTTGTAAGGTTGTCTTCGCGCTTCCCCAACTGATCCCCCTCTCCCAATAAGGTCTATTTGTGTTTCAATTATAAAACCTGATACAATTATATGATTTGCGGTCTTTTCCATATGTATAGATTTTTATTATATCAGATCAAGACGTTATCTGTGCGTATGTGTGCCTATCTCCTCACCCTTTATGGGTCTGGTATAACTTGAATGATTTGTGATCTTTTTCATATGTATAGATTTCTATTATCATGAAAAAGGAAGGAGAAAAAAAAAGAACTAGCCCGTGTACAACTCTTTTCCTTCCATATTTATCCCAGTCATCCGATTAGCACCCAACTCTTTTCCAAAACAAGACAAGCCACTTGTCAATTGAAACACAGATAGACCTTATTAAACAAGTCAAATCTACCCCAGATAGCTCCATCAATCACTAGTAACACAAATCCAGGACGTTATCATCTTCTTCTTTCTATATCTTAATGATTTTACTAACCACAACTTTAATGAAAAGGCACGTTCGATGGAAGCTAACAACAGAATTGTGCAAGACCCTTTGGTCATGGAACTCTTGCCTTCCTAGCCCCCATATCCTAAAAGCCCTATTCTTCAGCTCCATGTCCCTTTTCTACCACACAATCCCCACCATTTTCACCCACTTCCCGTTGTGTAGTCCGCCCCCCATATGGAGCAACTGATATTGCAATAAATTTCACTACCATCTGTTTCTTCCCAGAAGCTCATCTTCCTTTTATAATCGCCGTCAACTTATAGGTAAGTTCAGTTTCTGTGTCCTACTACTGCTTGCTCAACTTACGCGTATTTGATACAACCAATAAATCCAGAGAAGAAGATCATGTAGTAATGCGTGTTGCTTGTATCATATGCATCAGTAGTTGTCATCTTTAATAGCATTATATTTCTTGTTTCGTTTAGAAGTTCCCCATATGAGGCCAAATGCTCGTTGTTACTTTCTTTTGTGTGCCAACAATAACAGTTATAGGGATTTATTCTTGGATTTTCTCTGTAATAGTTAAACAAAGGGAATATTTAAGAGCCAATAGTCTCTTTAATTTTAACTTATTGCATATCTTTCATCGCCTGTACCTGGGTATGTTCAGCATTCTTGTCTACATTCTTAGAAGCTGGACCATGTATGAGGCTCTGAAGCTGCATCTACACTGAATTGTCCTATATACGTTAGTGGGTTCAGGTCCTTTTCGAGTCTCTTCATATATATACACGAAAGTTGAACTTAAATTGGGGTACATCATCTTGTGGAATTGCAGGACACGCCTGGAGATTGATTTGGTTCGCTTTGAAATCTGAATGGGATCAAACGAGGAAGAGAGGGAACTGAAGTACAAAAGACGTCAGAAGATTGTGAAGGCATGCATAGCTTGTTTGGGCTCATTTCTGATAAGCATGTTTGGTGGGTTGATCTTGGCTTTCTGGGAATTGAAGTATCATCCTACAAACAGTCAGCTGTGGATGGTGCCTTTTGGTCTCGTTGTGTTTGCTACACCAGTTATAGCATGGTTCTCCGTCTTCATCTCAGACATTTCTACTCCCGAAGGAGTGGATGCTTCAAGCCCGAAACATCCTGCTGCTTTGCAAGATACCGCGATTCGTGACCCGGAAAGAGATGATCGAAAAGTTTCCGCATGATGAGTTTGTGACCCCCTCTCTAAATTCTTGTATGCGAGAAGCCCCAGCGGAGTCACCGGATGCTAATAGTGGTAATATCAGCCATTGCCACCCAAATCCCGGGTCAGGAAAATGGCCCGGCCATTTCTCAGAACCCTCCGGTCGAGAATTGCCGACACCCCAACCCCCCTCCTGGTATGGTTTTCTTGTATATTAAACATGAGATGAGATGTCTCTCGGGTGGTACATGCAATGCCTAAAAGATTGAAGATGTAAATAACAATCATGTTGAAGCTTGACTTGGCCGGTGGTGCATGTGATCAAAGTGGTTTTCAGCCTGCACTCTTATACCGACTCCAACAAACAAACGCACTAATAAAGTGCCCTAAATTCTATGTACTAGGGTCCAGATTTCTAAAAATAAAGAGAGCTCTTTTAAAAATTTAAATTAAAAAGTAGTATGAGATGATAAATGACAAAAGAAATGAGGAATGATGTATAGGTATCAACCTGTGTAGTTTTAGTCTGATATTTTAAGGACATGACTACTGCTTGCCCAGGGGAGGCGGATCCTCTGCTGTAACTAGGGTTACAGCAGACCTTAGTTACGGCAGAGGATCGAAATGGACGCACCAAGTTCTGCCACGTCACCCAACCCACTAAAAAACACGTCAAACGATGCCTTGCGGAGTTAATACCGAAGCTTCCATCAAACCCTCATCAGCTCCTCTCCTTTCTCTCTCTTTCTCTTTCTAGAAACACACTCTCTCTACAGTCCATCTCCTCTTGGAACCGTTCATCTCCACCCTTGGAAGATCGCTCTTGCTCAATGTGTCTCTCCAGAAACACACTCTCTCTAGAAATTCATTTTCTCGGAAATGATCTACCTCGTTTGATCCCTTGCTCTGTTACCCAAAAAATTAGGATCTCGAAGGCAATTTTCGTTGCACCTTAACAGGAATTTGATCTTCACTCCCAAACTGATATGAAATCGGTCTTCGAGCATCCACACAGTGGCCTGGGATAAGTGTAAAACCGGCTGATCCCCTAAGGGCCATAGAATTTTTGTCAAGCAGGAGGTGTTTGTTCATTGATTGGTTTGTTGATTTATTGTTTCATTCTTGTATTCAAGGAACTTGGATTTGTAACTGTGTTTATTCCATCACCTGGGTATTTTTTATTTGATAAAAGAAATACCCAGTTGCTTCTTCTTCTCCATGTTTTTTGGTGTTTAAAATTCAAAAGTGGGTTGTTGAGCTAGAGATGGAACTGAGTAAAAGAAATTAATGTCCATGTTGTTCTATCAGTACAGGATGGGTGAAGATGAATTTCTAGAGTGTATTTCTGGGAAGAGAGAGAGAGAGTGAAGATTGTTTGACGGAAGAGGAAGAAGTTTTGTTCGTTAACCCCAAAACACACCGTTTGACGTGCTTTTAGGGGGTTGGGTGACGTGGCAGAACTTGGTGCGTCCATTTCGATCCTCTGCTGTAACTAAGGTTACAACACCTCTGCTGTAACCCTAATTACAGCAGAGGATCCGCCTCCTTGCCGAGGGCCCTCAGAGATGTCAACCTCCGTGCTATTATTGGCTCTAAACCCGTTTGTCGATTCGTCAACACCAACATTTTACCACCATGATCCTCGGTGCGAGTCAGTGTGTCTAACTCTGGGAAGATCAGACTGCAGCAGCAATTTTTCACCATGACCCTCAAATTTTTAATGCTAAAACTTGAAATTAGTAAGATGAGGGAGGACGTTGGCCGGCGTTATAGTTTGGGTTGTGATTTGAGTTGAGTTTTATGATTTTTTTAACCAACACAACTCAAAAAAAAAAAAAAAAATTTCTGCCCAACCCACCTAAGTATAAAGTGGGTTAGAATGGACTAAGCTTATTTAATTAATAATGGATTATTTTGATTGCACTTTTAAAACTCATTTGCTAAAAAGTCACATTTTTTAACCACGACCGTTGTCGGCTGGCCGGCATCACCATCGCCAACAGCCATCACCGTTACCAGTAGCAACCGTCAATCATCGCCAGTCACCACCGCCGACAGCCGCCGCCAACAGTCGGCCATCGTCGGCCACCACTTTTGCCTCTGGCGACAGCCACCACCTCGGCGACTGCAGCCATCGCCGACCACTACCACCATTCATTCCACTTTTTATTTAAATACAAACATATTTATTGTATTTTGATAGACCCATTCAAACTCGAAAAAAATCCACTAACCCAACGCAACTCAACACAATTTATTCAATCTTTCTTGAGTTAAAACTCGTTGGGCTTTTTAAGCATATTTGTTTTCTTAGATTGAGTGAAAAACCAACTCAACTCATTCAAGTTATACCCTTAGTTATAGCCTGTTTGAGAGTTTTTTTAGGAGAGAAAATAAATGAAATAAAAGAAAGGTAACTCTTTTCCTCACTTTTTTTTAACTTGTGAGTTTTTTTAATAAGAGAAACGAGATGAAAGTTTGAATTTCTTTTGTCTTTAAATCTTTCTTCTCGAAATTGAGAAAAAACGAGAAGAAAGGAGACTCTTATAATGAATATTTTAATAATACTCATATTACATTTGAGATAATAAAGACTACATTTTTAATGACTTTTAAATTTTCAGATTTTTTTACAAAAACTTATCATTTTACTTGCAAACAGATGATTATTTCAGATCTTAGAGTTGACTCATCACTTATTGTTAGCTTTTGGCAAGACATCAAATGTGACATTAACTAGTGATATAAAGTTTATTACATTAGTATAGTATGAATTTTGTATGATGTCATTGATAAATAATTTGTTTTTCCATCGAAACCATATTCTTTTTTAGGATCGTTAACCCTGGTACTTGCTTCAATCAATCTATTAGATGAAAAAGGCCACCAGAGGTTGAAGTTGGAACCAATGACAACGAAGTGCCTCCAGGAGGGGAACTGAACACTAACTGAACCATTGGCACGAGGGCCACCTCACTCTAGTTCACCTCCGGGGATTATTAAGGAGTTTTCGTATGGAGTTATTGTAGCTGAAAAGGCGGAATAGAGAAAGGAAAGGGACAAGGACGGTCTTGCTTGGCGCGAAGGCTGCTGGTTTGGGGGTAGAGTACAATTCAGACTTTCTTTGTTGTCCCAAAATGGCTAGCAAGATGAATCGCAACTGTCATGGGAATGCATGGTATAAAAGCTTCCAACCAAAGCTTAACATTTTTGCTTGGTGGGACATTCTTGCTCTAAACTGCTTTTGCCCAGATAATCTTTCTACTAGACACACTATCGTAAGTAGAGGTTCTACTCGCAGGTTCATGTTAGGGTTTCGAGTTGGATAGAACGAAGAGAGCTCGTTGGGAGAGCTCTTTGCTAAGTTGCTCCCAGCCCCTAATACGCATGATAGCGACTTCGTTCCAGAGTCTATCAACAAAGCGACCCTTTCTTTCTCTTTTTCAGGATCGTACATTCTTAGTCTTTGTCAGAAAGATCATAATATAGTATAAGGGTGTATACGTAATCGGAAATCTTTTTTTCTGAAATCACAAGGGAAAGCAGTGACGCTTTCTTTTCTCTCTTAAACTCAAAAGTAAGAGGAATAAAAATTATCTTCTCTTCTTTTCTTTCCTTTCATTTCAAAACTCACAAACAAACTAGTAATGTAAGAGAAAATCCGAACTCCAAGAATAGCGAGTCTAGGTATCTCCACCGGTGGTATTTGTCCATTCGTTCTGGATTTAGATTTAGAGCTACTTAAAATGTTCAAATCATATGGATGGTTGCTGCTGGTGGAGATTTTATATCAAACAGCTGTTAGTGACCGAATACCACTGCGACTTGTGTTGACCTTGTACAGTCAGAGACGGGTAGGAAGGTTTTTTCATTTTCTTCTTGTGGAGGTAAAAACTCTCCAAAGTAGACTTTTGGACTTCAATTTATCACCGTATTAATTAACCCCTGTCAACATCCACAACCACCCATCTGAAAGTGAACTGACCAAAACCAACTCTTCTCCCCGAGACGAAGGTGGTACTGGCAGAAGCGGTCCAGTGGTGACAAAGTTCGACAGGGCAGGTGCTGGGGGTAGCAGCAAGGACCTATCTGAAACGCCAAGCAAACAGGGCAGGTTCCTGAAGATTTTACCAGATTCCACTGTCGCAGGACACCAGAACTATGCAAGATGCATAGATCTAGTTGATGTGGATGCTGACTAAGAACCCTAGCTATAAGTTTCTTGTAATTTGATGGTTGTGATACCACATAACTACAGTTGCAGTGAATATTTTCTCCACGCGTACAACTAAGCACAGAAGTCCAAGCTGCCTTGAGTTTCTTGATATGTTGTCAAAGTATCTATCAGCTCAGCAGCATTGGCGGCTAGATACCAAAATTTTGAAGTCGTTTAAATGAAGCTGTGGTGCTGCTTCAATTTGTCAAATTTTGATGGTCAACACTATTCAACTGCACTGCTAGAAGAACAATCTTTTCAAGGCTCTGCTGATTAAGACGAGAAGATGGTAATGCCGCTGGGGATTGCTACAAAGTGGAAGTCCGTAACTGGCGTTACCAGAGGCCAGTGTGGTAGCTGGTGTTGGTACTTCCAAGTCATAATCTGGCGTACGCCCTAACTTTTCCTCATTTTTTAACTTATATCATGTTTTGTTAATACAGTCAACAATTACCTTGAAAAAGAAGTGGTAGATACCCACAACTGAAATATCTACCGTTTCTCCTTCCCCCAACCCCCCAACCAGAGGGAAGAAAGCCCCACACACGATCTAGAGAGGATGGAAGAAAGGAGAGAAACAACCACGCCAAACTGTTGAACTCGAGACTTCTTGCTTAGGCTTTACGCTTAGAAACATGTGCGGACAAAAACTTAACCATATTATGGCCAAGCGATGTCCTGATATGAGATATGCCTATGAATTGATGGTTGGACAGTAATCGTGAGACAGAACTACATCAAAGAGCTGAACATGAAGCCTGGCAACAAAAGAATTACATGAAGTTGAATTACTGGGAAGTTGAAAAAATGTGCAACCCAGAGTGGGAACCAAACCTTCAAGCGGATCAGCCAAAGGATATACATTAGGAAAAGATAAATAACATACGAAAGATTATATACATCTAGTCTAAATCAATGAAGAAACATGAAGCACATGTTCCCAGAAAACATATCGAGCAAAAGAGGATGATGGTACATGATACTTACACCGGCCACCAGAAGCTCCAGAACAAGTTCAAATCATCATGCTTCAACTTCTGCAAGTGTAGGAAAATCTAAGCCATGAAGTGCAGGTATTTTCTCTAGATCTTCTTTGGAGAACAATGGAAAGAACCAAAGTGCCTTTCTACACCCAAAAACCTGAAGAGGAGGAAGACAATGAAATTAGATCGTGGAAAGTGCAAGTCCACATTTCGATACCAACAATAGGATGCTAGGCATATAGCAAGCCATTATGTTATCAACCATTAGAAAATTCTCTCCCTTATTCTTTGATATAAAAATCTGGAAAAATCTTATTTTCTTCCAGGAATAACTTTGAATGAGAAAACAACATGGTGAAGTACTTCCAGAGAAACAACCAAGACCCTCAAAATATGAGGCGTGAAGTTATTATGCTGTCTATTGTGTGCCTGAGATGAATTTGGTTACCAGGAAACTCCAAGAAAGTTGAAGAAAATAATCAAAACTCACTACAAGGTTCTACCTGCTCAAAATTCTTCTTTCGTCCCATGTCGTACTTCCACCGCACGGTTTTCTTTTTCTCATGGACCTGAACAGATGGTCATAACAAAAAAGTAGTCAACATATAGGCAATAGTTCAACTCACATATCTTGTATCGGTTTTGTAGTATGGTGAGGCTTTGTTGAAATCTGTCAGTTGTAATTCTTAAACAATGATTGCCGGATCACTTTTGTATTTGGAGCAAAGACTGAACTAAGGTCAAAGGATGATTTTAATTTGTTTCAAGAGACAGTCATGGAATATCTCTAAGGTAATATGAAGGACCGTTTTCACTAGAATTTTCGTAATTACATCATCCGAGGTAACAGTGATAAAGTATCCTTGAGCATTTCATCCAAGAAGAGGAGTTCTGGTTCAAAACCTGTCTCAGCAATATGACCGCGAACAATCTAACAAATACCTTGTGTCAGAATTGAGAAATTCTATACATGGATCTAATTGTATGGGGCCGGACACCAAGAAACCTCAGTCAAGAGATTTGGAGGTAGAGCAACAAAGGTCGATGTGGATAAAAATGATCACCATACAAAGAAAAGAGGGAGAGGTGTGGGGGTGGGGGGGGGGAGGGGAGGGCGCTCACAATCAATGATGATAGCTCCAATTTGTCAGGTCTTATAGAACAGAAAAAGTGATTACGTCAAAATTAAGATTCAACAACTGGATTACCTCTACTGAAGTGGTGTTGCTTGAGAGAAGGGACAGATGCATAATTACGAAACAGAGAAGACTCAGTGCAAAAGCTAAATTTAAAACTGCATCAAGGTACAAAATCTGTAAGAAAAAGGGATTCAATGAGAATGCATAGTAACTGAAGATGCCAACTCTTACAGAGGTTTAAAGATTTACCAAAAGCCAAAAATGTGATGGCAAGATTGCTGGGAGAAATGGAATGATGTTTGGCTTCTCGAAAGAACTTTATGAAACTAGGGAGCAACGCTAGAGTATCCACTGTCGTCTCCAGAAATGTGTAGAACTATAAACAGTAAATGCATTGACAGATGTGTTAAAGACCATGTGATTGGCAGAACAGTTCAAACAAAATGTCACTAGTACCGTTAGCGTGCTTCTTTGGCATGCTTGATAGAAGTAAAGGAGCATCTAGAGAGATACAAATCCTAAATTTAACATTTCAAAACCACAAGTTTATGGTGGATCTGAATCCCCTTCTGCTGCAGCAGGGGTGCTCTGCAAAAACTGTGGCTAAATGGCTTAAAGCAAAAATAATAAAAAAATTGACATTCGTATCTCAAAGAAGTTGACAAATCGCTTCTTAGCCATGAATATCACACACCTTTCCTTGCTACAGATTTTTTTAACGACAAACAGCATCTCTGCTGTAATTCTGCCACAATTTATCGCCAATCAGACTCATGAGGACAGTCCTTTATACAAGGCTGGCAAAGCAGCCTAAAGAAAAAACAAGTACAAAGGGCATGACTTTCAGGCTTTAGTATTTGAAATGTTAGTCATACATACATACATACATACACCTGCCAATATCTAAAAATAACTACTATTTCTAAAGACCACTTCTTTTTTGACAAGTAAACAGTATTACTGCCATTTGTGTAGTTTAGAATGAATTAATGTATACTCTGTTACTACAAATTCAGAGGTTGCCATTTGGCAAGTTTGGAAGGTAATTTCTATGAAGAAATTGAGTGTAGTTGTGGATCGTTTCAACTTGAATTAACTAGTCCCTTAACAAAACATGTAAAGAAGAAGAAAATACCACGAAAAGAAGAAAGAACTTGTAGTTGCGAGCCCCGACACAATTCACCACCCATATACAATGATGATCCATTTTAAGAACGCATCTCTGACCTGTAAGAAATAAATCAGAAATAACTTATTTACGTGAATATCAGCTTTGTCATTCTGAGATACAACTGCCTGGCACCATGCATCTACAACAGTGTCAGATAGATATGGAGTGACAAACAAATGAACTTATGACCATTCAGCTGTGACATGCCCAGATATAACACTAGTATTGCTCATGCCTTTATGAATAGTTACTAAACAAACCAAAGTGAAGCTTGATCTCGTTTATTTTAATAACAGCAAAAAGGCTGATAATGACACTTACTCAAGGCTCACTTAGAAGTAAATTCATCAATTATTCTAATTAATCCAGCTGCAAAGATACATATGCTGCAAACAATGCCTAGGATAGTAGAACCTCTCAAACAAAACAATCAAACAATCGGCTTGAGGCTGCAAACAACAGATGGTATAAACATGGACCCAAAAAATTTGGCTGCGTGAGTAGAGCAACTATAACAAAAGAAAAGCATTCTGAAAGAAAAATAGGTTTGAGGGGTAAGGTATAAGTGAACAAAAACTTCAACATTACTTGCCGATAATGGTTATATCAAGATCAAAAGAGGCATAGAACTTGACCAACTAGCAGAGAAGTTGTGTGTGAGTAATAAAGGCCTAGTTGAAAGATAATAATTCTAACTTACAAACAGAACAGTGATGGCATCGTGGTGGCTTGCCATTCTGGCAGTGACTGCAGTGGCCTACAGCTGGCCTTCTTTCCAGTCCATCTGAAGAAGGCCATGTATCTGACGCTGTCAAAGAACTACCCTCCTCTACTGAAGGTTTCCAGTTTTCAGGAACAGAACCAGGGTCCTGAACGACGACCATAAAATAACTCCATGTCAACAATACAAGCTGCAAAATGGATAACATTTTTAATCTAGCTTTCAAAAAGACAAGTATTATAAAAGTAGTTAATTTCCAAATTTCAGGAAAAAAGAAGATAGGATGATTGTACAATAATCAGTACAGAAGTCCATAAGATGACTAATTAAGCACAGCATGAAGACAAAGATAATATACCACAGTTAGTAAGCAAGGCCTTGATAAAGCAACAAGCATGAGATTTTGGTTCTGAAACCACCAGTCACCTAAGAAAAATCCTTTTTTTTTCCAAAACTTTTCGAGCATTTTGAGCTAAACTACAACTAGAAACAACTGGTCTTTTCAAACAGACAAGGTATGCAAGGCGTTTTATAATCCGAGATAATACATTTGAAAATTAAAATTCATATTGGTAAATGCATATATATGTTTCCTCTAATCTAGAAGTATTGACCCTTATTGTATGATACTGATATGATAAAATACGTGATACATGATAAGTATCTCGATTTGACATCTGTGGAGGGAAGTGGGAATATCAACGGAGAAGTGAAAAAAATTCTTATATAAAAGGTTAGACCTGATTCACGTAAAGTTCAAATGCCACCAAGATAATAGAGAAGACAAACCTATAACACCGAGTGGCGGATCTAGGATTACACGGCAAGGTAGTCAAACTACAATAGAGGTGAAAATTGTCCAAAACTTTTATGCATCCGAAAACTCTACTTTGCAAAAATATTATTGGGCATAATACAAGAAAAAATTTCTTCCCTAAAAAAATCAAGGTGGTCAATTGACCACCTTACTACATGTGCGTCTGTCACAGATAACATCTACTCCTGAACCTCTCTCCATGTCTCCCTTTCCCCTAATTTGTATGGCTTGCCAAGTATCACATTCAAATGACCACCTACAAATCAAAACACACCTAAATCGATAAAAATAAGAACGTAAAAAGGTTAGGTTGAAGTGTTGAACGTCAACAATCAGTAGATAAAAGTAGCACGGTACCACCCCCCACCCACCCCTGACTAATTGGAAAGAATCAGGACTCGCCTGCTGTAGTTGTCAGGTTCTCTTGGAAACCACCAAACATTGTCAGGTTCTCTAAAATCCACCAAGCATACTGGCCTCCCAGCCACAAACAGAAGGCCAGTATGCTAGGTCGAAATTACAACTGTTAGAAAGCCTAAAGTGGGACAACCGCTGCTAGTTGATCACTCCTAGTCTAGCTTATTGTAACTAAACCAATAATACGTGGAAACGACTACTCTACACCTCAAAAAATGTGTTTTCTTGTGTGTGTGTGTGTTGGCGGTAAATGTACGAAGTTGCTTGAATCGATGAACATTTTTCGGATTCATTTCGAGGATTTCTCGTCTTAGTATCAGCTACAATTTCCATTTAAAGCATTTTCTGAACTTAACTAAAATCAACCATCATTCGATTTACCTCTGACTTCTTGTAAATGTCTAGTATATATTTAGTATCCGTAACCAGTTGTTTGTATCCTAGCTTTGACTTGTCAATCGATGCTTATCTACTCTGCAATTGCTATTCGTGTAACAGTATTTTACCAGGACGTGAAAGAGGGCCACGATGGCGAAAGAGGGCCACGATGGCGAAGGAGAGAAAGGATTGGCGTCGAGGAGGTGTGGGGCCCAAGTGACGACAACGACGGCGTGGTACGAGACGGCAATGATAGCGGCGACGAGGACGACGATGAGGTAGCCAAGGAGTCTGAGGCCGGAACAGCACCTGAACATGTTCAGATCCATCCCAATTGTCCGAGCCTATAACAATAGGTGCGGATCTTCTTCTGGTCCGAGGTGGGAAGATGCGTTTCCAGATGCCCGAAGCCAGGTTGATTTTGATTCTAGTTGGCGAACCGGGTCTTTGAGATCTAATTCTAATTCTAATGCCAATATTAACATGTTAAACAAAAGTGAGTACTTGTGCAAAAGGAAAATAACGTGATAATACACTCCCCTAGGCGATCCTCTCACAATAAGCCACACAAAATTAAGCTTCCCTGCAGATGCGATAGTGGCAAAAGGCAAGAGAATAAACGGCTTTAACACCAAACAACTAATAAGGAAAACTATCCGAATAAAGGATTGGCGCGTCCTTACCCTAATCAAGATATAAGAATAAACAGAGACAACAACGTTGTCTTCGTGATTAAATTAAGGGCTAATGTCAAATCCGTACCCTAAATTATCATTCCAATACAACTTAAGCACCCAGCATTTCAAATGTTTCAAATAAATACCTAAAAGCTGGATGTTGTTAAAAGATTCAAGGGCAAGACCGTCATGATAAAAAAAATATATTATAAACAGTGTGGAAGCTCTCTCGTTTTCTCACTCCGACCCCTTTCTCTCTTCTTGATTTTCTTAACTAGAGCTCTTTTTCTTAAATATTCAGTCTAACTTCTATTTAATTTTGATTCTAAAAGTGTTTCCTCGTCCATTGAAAAACTGTTGCAAAAGAAGATTAAGAAGTTTTGTCATCATCCACGATTTGAACACAATAGTTTGTCAAACGGGGGCAACACAGATAAATCTGCTGAAAATGCCTCGTCACTTGAGCGATTCAGTCATATTTTTTTCCGAAACAACGAAGAAATTGTCTAAATTCAGAAAATTGTAGATGAATTGGTCAAAAAGATGTCACTCCTTGAATAACGAAACAAGAACTCCACATAACTAATGCTGACCAGAAAGCATAACCCCACATCATGCCTCTAAAAATGCCTACGCGGCGCACTCATTGAAGAACACCAGGCGTATGAACATTTCAAGCTCGTGATCAACAAGCTTCGCTATTCGTGCATGAAAAACAATTAAAGAAGGTAATATCATGAAAACCTATCGTGGGAACCGTGATAAAATGAAAGCATCCCCACAAGACCATCGGCAACACAACCATCAAACCCGTGAAGCTCGTAGAACCACAATGCCACCACACGCCATGGTCTCGTACCCAAGAAAGAAATAGAGAAAAAGAAAGAAAGAAAGGATAAAAAGAGAGAGAACATGGGGTTTGAAAGGGTTGGGAAGAGGCAGACATCTGGAGTGTGGATAGGTCTGGATGAAGAGTGTGGGTCCCACTGATAATAGATTGGTCGAAGTTGTAGTATAAACAAATACACAAGGACAAATCAGGATTAGTATCAATAGTTATATACGAAAGTACTTTAGAATATGTATCATTAATTTTGGAGAAAAGGTATATGTACACCGTATGTATTTGGATTCAATTAAAAACGTCTTTGCCTTCCAAGCCTCTAATTATTTTTTTAAACTTTTTTTTATTTTTAAAATATAACTAAATAAGTGTTGAACTATAATTGGTCAGAACTCAGAACGAAAGCTTTAATTTTATGACCTCTAGGCTCTAACCGTCTCATCCCATGACTTACCTTTTCAGTTTCATAATTAACCACCTCTTTTTCTGTACATACCACATAGTATAACGAAGGACAAAATACTCTCAGCACTCCTGAGGTTTACTATAAGTACACTTAGCGTCTATTAATTATTTTTGTTACACTCCATTACATATAGGTTGTCACTGCATTACATTGCCCCACTTTCGTTGGAGAAACATCAGAAAAAGTTACGGCACCATATATTTAATATGGAAAAAAAATTAAAAGTGCCCGTGCCCTTTAGATCTACTCTTCTTCCTTATTGGCCAATCCCAAGCCACCATGTTTGACGCTCAACAACACATCCACAAGCGGGCAGCGACACACACGCTCTCACACTGCCTATCACTCACAAACCTACCAGTGACCCGTACACCCACCCACCCACTAGTGACACACTCCCACCCATCGATGACACACACGCACACACTGCCTATCACACACACACACACACACACACCTACCGGCTGTTGTGATAGCACCGTCTGTTACCCCTTAACCCTTCTACAGAGAAATAGATCGGCGCTCTGCAACTTTTTTCTACCTACCTGTAACTCAACATCATTTGGTATGGAGGAAGATGCAAAACTTTGTGCTGCTCCAGCTGATAAATAATGCCTTTCAATCAATTCTCGATGCATCTGTTCTTGCCAGTCCGCTCGTGAGATCACTGTTAGGTATTTCATGGTGGCATTGGTTACAGAATGACTGATTTGTGTTCATGGGCTTGGTGGTGGTTGTGAAAAATCAGTGGTAGTGGTACAAAGAAATGGGGTAGTCAGGCAGTTGAAGTTGAGGTTGTGGTGAAGATCGGCGGTGGTCAATTTGTTTTGGGTGGTGGTGGCAGTGCATTGGCGTAGATCTATAATGGGGAGTTTGTTTTCTGTGGTGATGGAAGGGTAATGGTAGTGGTGGTGTGATCTGGTTAGCATAGGGATGAACTGGTTAGATCTTGGTTGTCATGGATAGTGTAAATTTATTTTTTTTATGAAGCGTATTACCGTCTTTTTAAACTTCTATGACATTGTCAACTAAAAAAATAAAAAATGTAACTCAATATAATAATAGAAATAATTAGTAGGCTTTGAGTGTAATTTTGATAAATCTTAACTAAATGTTTGGAGTAATTTGACCTATAGCGAATGGACGAGATTCAAAAAATTTCGAACGATATTTTGTCCGTCACGTGAACCTCGTCCTCGGCGTGGTACAAATATTTAGTTGGTTGGTCCGAGGTTCGAAAAACCGTCCACGACGACACCGTCCGACAACCCCGCTTTCGAATCTCAGACATCACACCAGCCCCCCAGGTAATATATCAACTCCCTCCCTTTCTCTCCCTCTCTCACACACACACACAATTAATCACACTCGTAATTATCATTTTTTTGGTGATTGGGTTTGGGGCATTCCTCTCAAAAGTCAATAAATTTTTGGGGGTTTAGGGTTAGGGTTTATCTAGCAGCTACTCAAAGATGCAGCAGCAACCACCGCCGATGATGCCCGTCATGTCTTCGTTCCCACCTACAAACATCACCACCGAGCAGATTCAAAAGGTATACATGTATTCACACTACTTACTACTCTCTATAATAGTCTTAATTCTGAGGGAAAGCCTTCTCCTGTCGTTCATACTTTAAACGGCAAGCTTTTTCTGTTATTCCACTTCTATATGTTGGATCAGCAGTTTGAAAAATGTCTGCTTAATCTAATCTTTGAGTAGATTTGTGACCCAAAACGGTACTCCCTCTGTTTCATTAGATTTTCTACATGGATTGTTTGCGAATAACTAGGGTAAGTCTAGTATATGTACGTGTTGACTTCACCTACTGTTGCTACCCTAGCTTGACTTTTCGATAGATACTTCTTTATTCTAAGATTGTTACTAGAGTTCAATTCAATGTCTAAACGTGTTAAAATCTATCCTAGGATTTTGCAAAATGTCGAAGGGGAAAAATCAATGGAATGGAGGTAGTATTATCTTTTTATGGAAGTGAATCGCCTCGGTATTCCATCACATCCAGGCAGGGCCCAGGGGCGTTAACATATATCCCTAACAACCAAAGGTTGAGTCTTTATCATCGTTAAAGAAAGTAAAAGCCGGGTGGTTTATAAGATTAGCGACAGTGTTAGATTTTGGGCTTTTAATCATTTAAGCAACTTTCATCCCAACAGTACCGCCACTTGATTGTTTCTGCTGCTGGCAAAAAGGGAGATTGCCATTTTGGTATTTGGAATTGAGGGAATTGAAGACGTGTATATTGATCACCATACATGCGGTGCTATAGTGGAGCCACGGTAGCTCTGTTGGTGAGTTGAAGACTGAATCATTGGCTGAAGATAATTTTACCAAAACAACGTCAATGCCACTGACCCATTTTTCGGGTTTGTGTGCAAACTAAAACAGTATAATGCATGTTACCATATGAATCAGTAAGATTGTTGGTTGGTGTGAGGATCACGTGGTTAAGAGTGGACACTGAGATAGACCAGCTTGGGGACTGGGGGAAGAACGGTAGAGAACTCTACTTATAGTGCCAATGGAAATGACGTGCGGAGGTTCACATGCGTAGAAGAGTCACAGATCCTTAAATGAAAATGGATGATCGAGACAAAAGGGTGAACCTTGTCAAAGAAATTACGCAAGATGACGCTGGCATCAGAGACAATTAGAAGAAATGTCGTCCGCAGATATGTTCTGCAACTCATCATAAAGCTGTCTTCAGCTTTAAATGTATATTACTTGGCAGATCTGTTGAAGACGAGGCAATCTGGAGTCTGGACTTAACTTTTGTTTTCCCACTAAATACTCTTGGTTTTCGCGTAGTTATCCTCCCCCCCGGGAGAAAGCAAGATCTGTAGTAGTCATGTGCACTTTACATGTGTGGCTCCTAATCTAATAGCAAAAACTCCTTTTTTATGACAGTTTTGATTGTCATTATATATTAGGTGGATGAAGTAAAATCCTCATGTTGAATGCTGGATCCACGTTCAAAAAATGACTCTCTATCCCAAGCTCTGTTTTCTGGGTAATTTTCCACTAACGGGTATTATGGACTGGACATTTGTCAACTCAGGTGAGGTTTGGTGTAGATATGGGATCTTTTGTTGCTCGGGGCCGTGATTGGTATCACATGGGTGTTTTGATATAAGTGATGGTCTTGACGTGGGTGCCAGGGGTTGTTTGGTGCTGGTGGCATGACATAGTCATCCATGCCTCTTTGGCAAATGAATGCAGGGCTCGTTTCTTTACTATTAGAGGGTAGGTTTTGTTCATTAAAACTGTAAAGGTTTACTCTTCTCTTGCAAAAGCATTACAAAAAAGTCAAAGTCAGAAGGCACTTAGGCTCAGGTGAAGAGTGACTATTCATATCTAATATGTTATCTAAGATTTATAAAGTAATTGCCGCTAAAAGATTAGCTGGTATTGCTAATAGGTTGTCCATTGCCCTTATTTACTGTCTAGGTTCTTATCAAATAGATTGCGCGTGCACATAGTAAATCATCTTGCATATCTGCTTGTAATAACTAAGTTGGTTGCTGTGACTGAGCATTTATTTTCCAAAGATTCTGAAATCGGTGTCAATTTCGGACATGGACATTGGAACTTGGAAATTACAATTGCCAGTCTCAACATGGCTGATGGTCTATTAGAAGTTGTAATGGTACCAGAAACTAATAATAGGTTACCTTTATTAGAAAAAATGGAGAAAGAAAAGAGAACAAGGAACTAGTGTTTGAGGTAGAAACATTGAGAAAGCGCTTTTCATAGGCGGTGTCTGGAATCACTATTCAAAAACTGTTCTGTAAATCATATAGGGATAGAACAGTATCCTAGTAGAGCTCCTGTAGTGCGCCTTAGGAAGTGTCCTTGACGTTTGAATACTGCCACTTGGAGAGTTTCCCCGACATTGCTGATTAAATTGCAACTGTCTTAATCCCTCCCCGCAGCTGGAAGTGGAGGGAGCCTCATTGACTAGGCCACCCAAGTATGTGTCCATCTTAATTTAATTTCCTTAAGGGTGCTGTTTGGTTAGTCCTTTCTTGGACTTCTATTTAGTTACTGTATGCTCATTGTTGGCCTTTGTTTTTACTTTTTTCCCCCTTTGGTGGAGATTGCTTTCTTGTATTTATGGTGTTACAGTTGGGTACTATTAAATTCTGATGACATGGTTTTTATATACTCATTCGGCTACGATGCATGATGCAGTTCCTTGATGACAACAAGAAATTAATCTTGACGATCTTGGACTATCAAAACCTTGGGAAACTGTCTGAGTGTGCCCAGTAAGTGGTTGCTCTATTCTCCTATTGTGTGTGAAGCATTGCCTAAACGAAATGTCTTGCCACTATATATTTGTTTTTTCCTCAGGTGTTGGATGTATCATAGCATATAGGGTAGTGTACGCATCTATACTGTCGAATACATAGGCTATTTAGATGGTCACTTCAGAATGCATCAAAGGTATGGGATTTGTCTGACACACCTTATCAGATATACCACTAAGAACACCATCTTGTATGTTTCTTTTGATGCTGCAAAATGGGAGGAGTTCGATAAATGGGACACCGTCACCGTTGTCTAGAATAAATGCAAAATTATAGCAGACGTAATCATTTGACGTATTCCGAGATTTGAGCACGCAATTTAGCTCCTGTGTATGGTTTGTGTGTGCGCGTACTTTTGTGTTCAACTTCTCAAGCATTTCCTCTTCAAACTCATAGCCTTGTGAGCTTAATTGGGAAGCTCAGACACTTCTAGAAAGGAGGCATGCCTGAGTAGGCATGCATAGGGCATCGACATTTTATACACACTTTTTGTCGTATGTTTGACACTTCTTAATGTGTTAATGGTTTGAATATAAAGCATTCAACTTGACGCATGCACTCACTGGACGCTCACTGTCTACTATTAGTGTACAAAAGATACATTATCTTTTGAGTAATGACAATAAATGAAGAAGATTCTTCCGCAGTAGAAGAAAGACGGGAAGATTCAAAAGGTCTGCACATGGATAGGGGAGAGTAATCATTAAAACATGCATTCTTTGATTTGGTGCTGAATATGGTAATGAGTAATTCAGAGTTCAAAGCGACAATTTCTGGAAGTTGCAGATTGTGTTTCCGAATTAGTCGTGTAGATGCTGTATTTGATAAATTTGCGTAATTTTGATTTAAGTCCACTCAATTTTATTGGACATGTTCTTTTTCAAATTTAAGTTGGAAGGATGGATGATTTCACGTAGGTGATTGCCCGTGACGGACTATGTTTCTGCTTAACTTCTATGAAGATGTACTATCTATCAATGACAGCTCTACGGTGTGCTAAATAAATTTGCTAGTGCATACAACAAGACTTGGGAGATGGTGGATTACTATGAGGTAGACACTTATGGTGTATTGCGTTCTAGTTGCAATCCAAGTAAACAGGGGGATTACTCAGATGATCATTTGAGAAAACACTCTGCATATATCTTGTTTATTTGTGTATTATTAGATGTTAAGCTAAATGCATGAATGGCCCTTGTACCATCATCAAAATCCCACTAAGGTCCCTCAAATAGCAATTAGACCAATTGCGCTCTTGCCTGCCTGATTTGATTCAGTAAAACCCTTCTCTTGTTTCATTTTGTCAAAATAATTCCCGTCAGATGTTCATGTGCCCAAACATATTTGCGCAGAAATGTGACTCTTTGGTTTTCGTCCACCTTTAGAGCTCCACTAAGAACTTCGAGCTAAGCTCCTTCCGATTCAGCCTGCCAAAATTAGTCACCATTGAGCTGGAGCTTGCCCCTGCCCTCTTATTTTAAGTCTGGCACTAGAAATTCGATGCCAAAAGAAGACCCCGTTACAACTCAACTGATCAACACAACCGCCCACCAAACCTGTCTCTGCCAGTAGACCTAATCGAAATCTTATTAACAAAATATAAATTTGGCATGGCGGTATTATTAAGGTCTATTACTGCTGCAACAAAGTGTAGGAACAACAACAATAGACGGAAAACGAACAACAACAACAGATGGAAAACGAACAACAAGAAATAAAAAAACTGAGGAGAGGGCGATGCGATTAAAGTTTGACGGTGATGAGTTATGCCACTTTAGTGATGAGTTGTAAAGATTTGGTACTCTAGCTTTATGACAGAAGTAGGCATTGAGGTGTTGTGGAGGCTGCAGCCCTGGACTGTTGAGTGATGGCAGTCTACTCTTCGTGGTGGTCATTTGGTTTGACCAACGTAAGGGTGAGGGTGGGAAGAATGGCTGGCAGTGGTTTGTTGAATGACGACTGTTTCGACGATAAGAGAAGAGAGGGGATAAAGAGATTGTAACATTTTATTCGCATATTGATTTTTCTTGTTCTAGACTGTTATTACTGCCTCTAAAGCGAAGACACGTGCTAAGCGCATAATATCCTGGGAGCTGATTTTTTAACAGGGGTCACCCTTGGTTGTATAAGGGGTTTGATTGATCAGAGCAATAATTGGAGCTTTAGTGCAATTTTGGCATTTTTTGTAGAGGGTTTGGTGTTATGAGACTTGTTTAGGGTCATGAGACTTGGTGTGTTTTGAATTCACATGACGTACATAGGAGATCTGGATGATGTAGGTACCAAGCTCTGCTTCAAAAGAATTTGATGTATCTAGCTGCAATCGCGGATTCCCAACCGCAGGCACCAGCAATGCCTCCGCAGGTGTGTCATGAACTCAAGTGGTTTCTATTTTGAACGATGCGAACTTTTTACTCACCTGTTTATTAGGATATGCAGATATCGCCACATCCTGCGATGCAGCAGGGAGGGTTTTACATGCAGCATCCTCAGGCAGCAGCGATGGCTCAGCAGCCTGGTATGTTCCCTCAAAAGGTGCCTTTACAATTCAGCAACTCACATGCAATACAGGATCATCACCTACAGCAGCAGCTACATCAGCAGCACCAACAAGCCATCCAAAGGCAAATGGGTATGCGATCCGGAGCAGCCAACAATGGCGTTCACCCCGTGCATGGTGAGAACACTGTTGGAAGTGGCAGTGGTGGTGTTCCCCCCACGACCGGAAATAGGCAAGATGCTCCTGACGCCGGCGCCTCGGGAGCCGATGGCGAGGGCAGCTCAGGTGCTGGACAAGGTGGTGGAGATGGATTGAGGGGTTCAGAGGAAGCAAAATGACCTGGCCTCGTTCCTAGGTTCCACATGTGCTGCATGTAGCTGTTGATAGTAGGCCTCTTACAGTAGAGCTAGTGTTCTGACATCAAGTAATAAAACAGAGTTTCATGTAGCTCAATTATTCAAGACGGGTAGGTCTGTGGTGTTTTAGTACTACAGGGTTGATAATGCTACCCCTGTGGTAGTTAGGCGTAAAAGGTTATGGTATCAGTTTCCGTGCCTGTCAGCGTGATGTAGAACTGGGGCCCTTGTTCTAGGAGTGATCCTTGCAAACTGTTACAACAGTTTATGATGGCGTTGTATCTTGAAGGTGCTGCCAATTTTAAGGTAATCAACTAGGGTTTAGCGTTTTTCCTTGTAATGATGGTTGTATAATGCCACTATCATTGCCTTAAGAATGATAAAGGGAAAGTGTGAGTGTGTGCGTGTGCGCGTTGTGTGTTTGTGATCATTAGTTAACCAGTATCACTTCGGGTGGTACGCACCACCGTTTTTCTGACTCCTAAAAGCATACGTGAAACAATTCATTTTTATGAAGCCTTCTTTTGCCATAAATTGCAAAAACAAATAGCAAAATTTTGAGGGTACTTGACGAAAACAAATACGTTCACTTCTTGTATTTGTCGAGGTGTGATCCAAGCAGGTGGATGTGAAAAGGAAAAACTGGAAGAGAAGGTTACAACGGTTGTGTTCCTTTTGAAAATCCCCATCAAACGGTTGCCTCTGTTACCTAGATTCATGGTATTTTAGAGCCGAAGTTACTTCCTTGTATTGTCGAGACTTCACACTGCTAGTTTGAAAAACATGTTGTAAGTGACAATTCAGTAAGAGCTTTGTCACAAGCTAGCAAATGGAAAATCAACTAACCTGACGGGTAGGGCTGGGGGATGGGGTAAGTCTGGCCCAAAGTGCCTCCGTGTGGGTGCCAAGTTCAGACCCTTTTTTGCTACTTATTTACTGGTCACTTTCAGAATTTTCTGGCCCTTTAATTATCTGTTAAATTGACATTAAAACCGAAACATTCAGCCTTTTTCTGTTCTAATTGAGTAGCTGTTACAAAGTTGAAATCTTTCTCCCTCGCTATATCTCTCAGTTTCAGTCAAGTCATGGCCGTTCCAATATCTTTAAGCTATTTGAGTGCTCATTGTCGTGAAGAAGAGTTGTTTGATCCTGGAGGTTGTTTTGCCATTGACCTTCAGTATCAAGACATTGTTTTCTACGGGCTGAAATAATTACCATCAGTGACGTATTTCTATTAGGAGTGAGCATCAAACCGTTCAAACCGATTTGAACCGCTTAAATCGACCAAACAGAACCAATTCAATCCGAACCGTCCAAAGATCTTAATGATTTGGTTTCACATTTCTCAAATCGAACTTGGTTCGGTTTGGTTCACGGTTCACATTTTCTAAATCGATTCCAAACCGAACCGAATCGACTTATGATATTTTACTCTACTTTTAATAACATTTATTGGCTATTCCACATATGCGGTAGTAAGCAAATCCATATATACAAATCATGAAAGTTATAAGAAAAGAAAATAATGAGAACACTTATAACACAAAAATAAACTTTGTGACCAATAAATGTTCAATATTTATTCATCATTTCTCATACATCAAGGATCACTTATATGTCGAATGTAATAAGATTATATACAATTTATAAAACATATAACTTTAATTTTTAATCACTGTTAGATCCAATTATAGTTTGTAAATGAACAACGTTTTTAAGTGGGCGCAAATCGATCCAAACCAAATCGTCTAAACTGATGATATTTGGTTTGATTTGATTCGGTTCACAGTTTTTCAAACCGAGAGGTAACGGTTTGATTTGTGGTTTGACCCTCATACCCAACCAAACCAAATCGAACCGTGCTCACCCCTAATCTCTACGCTGGTCTTGAAGGCATGAGTCTTAGTTGACACACGTGTCAGGTCATAAGGATGAGTTGATTTTGTTTCATTTATTTGTTTGCTGGGTTGAGATGTGAATTTGCAGGTCGGCAAGTTCCCTGTTTCTTTAGAAAAGGAAAAAATAAATAAATATTTTCGTTGTTTATTTTGTTTGCTGGCAGTTTGTTGGCTTTTAAATTATGTGATTTACATTTTCGTGTACTTTTTACCTTTGAGGAATAACTATCACATTGTCGCCGGGTGTGCATCTACCGTGCTTTTTGAGGAGGAAAATAAAAGTAAAAAAATTCTACGTATTAATAACAACATTTCCCGAGAAAGCTGATCTCTTGAACATGAATACCTGTTCCGTTGATCTTAGGCCCTTCTGGTCTCTCTCTCTCTCTCTCTCTCTCTCTCTCTCTCTCTCTCTCTCTATATATATATATATATATATATATATATATATATATATTCTGTATTGCAATGGACAAAAAATAATCTATCTTATTTTTCCAACTAAAAGTACAATAGAACATTGGTGGAAAAGCAGGGATAAGGAAAATAAATGGGCAGATTCAAATGACAAAAGAGAAAAGGAAAAGATATATATAAATAAAAAAGGCATCGTTGAAGCCTTTAATTTCAACGATTTTCCTTTTGAAAAATCAATGAAGGAATTTATCCACTTGACACCAAAGTGGTCCAACAAAATGGACACTTGATACAGACGTTTTCTTCTTATCTACATTTTAACATATATATGAACAACCAAAAGCAAAGTTATTTTTGTAAATGCATGACACTGCAAGCAAAGGCAATTATGTGAGTTTTTGACGTAAATAATCAAATATTAAATATTTATTTACCGATATGCCATACTTTGAAACTTATTTACCAATACACTATAATCTCTTTTTAGAGGTTGTGGTTTGTAATTACGATTTTATGACAAAGTTTTTGTTGCAATATAACTCTAATACTTTAGGTATTTGCAATATAATCGAATACTTTAAGGCAATCGCAATATTATCCTATAACTTTTAAAAAATATAATTTTATGCACTATATACTTGTTCACTGATCATGTATTATTCACACAAATATAGCCTCGAAACATAATGTTATTTACGTGTATGCCGTCTTTGGTCTTTGAATCACGCTTCTCCAGCCGCTTTTCAATATCCAAGCTTTTCACTAAGTCGACATCTTGCCCGAGGCATTACTTCCTTTCAAATTAACTAGTGCCTGTCAACAAACACTCTCAAACCTTTAGGATATTGGTTTGCAAAAGACAGTGTCAAACCAGAGTATGGAAACACAACTACTCGTATTTGTTTTTTGTTTTTTGTTTTGAAAAGGACAATTACACCCGAACAAGAGAAAGAAATGTTTCTTTTTGTTGTATCCCTCCACAATTGCATAGACTAGTTCTTAGTACACTTCACAATTCTAAAATACTCTATGACACCCTCTGCCGTATGAGAGATGATTCGATTTTACTCGTACATAAAAGAATGGAACCTATGTAGGAATCTTTAATAACGAAGGTCCTCTATTATTTCTAATAGTACCTACTTTTGGTTTGAATTATTTATTTTCTGAAAATCTTAACATGGAAGAATCTTTGTTTTTATTTCTATTATTCACTTTGCTTTGTTACTTTGTATTGATGTTAGTGTCCATTTCAATAGTATTTATCTTATGCCACCAACCGACTTGTATAGCTCATATGTTTTGTTAGGGAGATAGGCTTCTTTAGGTCCTTAGCTATTATATTTGTCATATAGCTCGATTACTTAGTCTGACCCCAATCTTGAGGTTTTGTGAATGCATTACATCCTTGTAAAACTATTATTCTTTGTCCATCGCAAAAGCATCCTACTTCTTGATTTGCTATCACATTTTCATTAATGATGTGAACAAAACCTCATCCTTTAAATCTTGTTTTTTTTTAAGTTATATGTATTTAGTTGCTCCTTAGTATGGTTTACCTTCACTAAATCTTTATTCGTTGAAGTAAAAATAAATCAGATCTGGTATAGTCGATAGAACTTTGTTTAACATCTTTCTGCAAGAGTTAATAATATTTGGACTGTGATAATCTTCAGAGTAAATCCTTTAACTATAAGAGCATAGTTAATTATTGCCGTCAATTTTTCAAATACGTTGAAAATCTTCTCAGTGTATATAATTATATCCAAGAGTTGTTCAATCCATTTGTCATTGCTTTCGTTTGAGGGTAGCTTGAAACTTGGCCATTCATATCTCAGTTTAGGAATGCTTTCATCTTAGGTATTTAATGGATTTCTTCGTGTTCATTTCCTTTTATTACTAGCCTTTTTATTTCTTCAGTTGTATCTGATGGAAATAATAATCGTAGTTATTCTAGTAATTTGACTCTCCCTTCCTTTTCTTTTAGAATTATCTCCCCATATTCGTTTCTATGTCTAAGTTCTGTCTATAGATCCTTAACATAGTCACTCTAATTTCCTAGAGTTATTCGTAACTTTTTCCTATCGTTTTCTCAAACAATACCATATATTCCCAAGGAGGCTTTTACTCTTTGTACATAACCAGAGATTGTGAATCAGTTTTGTTCTTTATCTTTGGTTTTTGTCATTTATGATATTCTTCTTTGACGAGCTTTTATCTTCATTTTGAGTAGAGGTTGTTGATTTACTTTCCCGACTACTCTTATGAGGTGGTTTTACTCAGTTCTCTTACCAATTTCTTTCTTAGAGAACTTTGTTGTCAAGGTTTTAACTTTACTCTTGTTATTCTAAGACTATTGAGCTGGTCTTGGTTTCTTAAGGTTGCACTACAATGATTTGACCAGCCTATTGACAATTCCAACAATTCTCTTCAATAATCTTCTCCGTTAGGGCAAAGTCTGTGGATGACAAGGAACCATCTTCCTTTATTTTAGTGAAGAGGTCGAAGTAGTCGAATTTTCCTATTCTCCGAGTAGACCAACTTCACGTCTCAGCTGTTGTACCCTTCTTTCAAGGCCTTTTTTGCAATCTTTTCAGGGTTATTACTTCCTGCATCATAAAACTTAGGTCGTAAGTTAGGTAATCAACAAGTGCATTTTTAGCTGATCAGAAGTATTCAACGTCAAAGGTGTCATATATGAACTATTGCTGCCACCGATAAAGTCTTGGTTGACTAGTATGTCTTAGATCTAATTTAAGGAATGATTTAAAACACATGCTTTTTCTGATAAGGAAGTTTTCAAAACCAGAAATATATAAAAAGATTATATACTGCACTTTATGGCTAGACATTATTTTTCGTGTTCTTTAAAAATTCAACTCAAATATCCATATATAAAACTGCTCTTCAGTTTGATTAGAGACAATACCTCAACAATTTTCAAAAGCGTCTATTTTTAGAAGGAGTTTATCTTTCGGTCTAAGTAGGCTAAGTTTCAGAAAGTTTTTAACCTAATCTTTTATCCAACAAACCCTTCGGGTATCTTTATCTTTCGGTGTCCATTTTAATTTTCTAAGTCTTTTGCTTTATGTTTCTATAAGGTTTGTACCGTGAGATGAATTTTCTCGAGTAGGCTGACCCGATAAATTTTTTTATGTTTTTTTTTGCATCGTTTACTTGTTTTGAAAATAGCCTTATTTTTTGGGCTTTATGATCTTGAAGAACATTTTTTACACTGTCCTTAGTTTTAATTCAAGAAAGTTTATGGTGGTTTGTTCCCATTTTTTTTAATAACACTAATTCATAATTTACGAATTCTTGTGCTATCTTCATCAAATAATCTCTATGTTTTTCTTTGATTTTTTATAACACTAGTATATCATATATATATATATATATATATATATATATATATATATATATATATATATATATATATATATATACACACAACACAATAATCTCCATATTTTCTAAACATGTTATCCATGTTTCTTTGAAATAATGGTGAAACATTATTCAATCCACACGGTAACATAGTCCATTCATGATGTCCTTGTGGTGTGCTAAGAGCTGTTAATGGAAGTGAAGATATTTCTAGTTTGATTTGTTAATATTTACTCTTTAAATCAAATTTTGAGAAGAAGTTTGCTAGTTGAATTATATTTATAAGCATATCCTTGTTTAATATTTTGTAATTATCTTTGACTGTAGCTGTATTTAAAGCTCTATACTCTTTGCTAAGCTAGGTTTTCCTTTAGTCTGTGCTGCATGGTTTTCTACAATGAAAGCTGGACTTGAGTGAAAACTCTCGCTTGGTCTTATTAACTGTTGTTTTAGTATTTCGAGAATTTGCTTGCAAAATTCTGAACCATTTCAAAACTACGTTGCATTCATATTTCATTCACCAATAATCCTTACATGTTAAGATTACTTTGGCCAAGGTTTATCCTTTTTCTGTAATTTTAGTGGGTTATTACTAAACAAATTCCATCATTTTCTTGATTTTTTTATACTAGATTTTTTTTCTTGTTGAATTTGATACTGTTGGTTTATTTCTTTAACCTAATTAATATCTTCCTAATTGTAACTGTAATTGTTTTCTCTTTCTCGTCCAGCCATCACCATTATCACGTTTGGAAAGCAATGAGAGTCGTCGGGATTCACCACCCCCCATTATCTTTTAATCCACTGGCGATTCTTTATACCTCGCCAATGGTTCGTTGAGACAGTGGTGGGTGGCTAAGATGGTGGGGACTGCGACGGTGGGTGGGTCGCCCAGTGGGGGCTGTCGTGGTGGTGATGGGATGCGGTAGTGGGTTGCAAGTGGAGACATGCATGGTGGTACATGTTTGATAGTGGAGGGACGGGTGGTGGAGGTGGTCGGTAATGATGGTGTTGGCGTGATTAAACGTAAAAAAAGCATAGAAATTCTCAAATCCACATCATTTTGTTTCATAGATAGAAATATTCTCTATGACATGAGAACAATCGGCCTTTCCCAAATATAAACCGAATTTTAAAAATCAAGGAGACACATAACACTATGTATGGAATACAAATCGGGAAATCAAGTTCCATAGGTAAGAAAAAAATATCTTAACGGCCAGTATTATGTCCACTGAAACAAGAGCAACAAGGTAGGTTCCCTAAGAAGTGGTTAATCGACAAAATATTGGGGAACAAAAAAAAGGGTTCCCGAATATGTCAAGGTATTAAGCGAGACTCCTGAGTCCCAGGTCCAAACCAAATTAGAAACTATCAATGAGAACCAACCACCAAGCCAATAATAATAATTACAGTAATACATAAGCAAAACATTGTCATAAGTAGACACCGGTACAACAATCTAACCGAACTTACACCTAATGTGCCACTACTAAGCATCTACGCAGTTTGGTATACACGAACTAACTATGCCCCTTCACTTATGATCTGGATAATCAGACTAGGATGGTACAAGTACTTCTGCAATACATGTACATGTTAGTCAAGACCAAAACCAATTTAAGAGTCTATGTCTCACACACACACACACACACACACCACCATTCAATTTTGACCTAAATCTTGTATTTGATCTAAACTTTTTGACGTAAGTTGCTGCGCTTGTTGCCTGCGGATCATATTCATCTGGACATCATTAGTTGCATCCTTACACCCTATGAATATAAAATCTCCCTTTGCGACATTTATAATTCCCATGACGTTTTCCGGTCCTTTTCAAACACCATCTGTGTAGTAATCACGCAACTAGCCCAACCACACCCTTCCTTCTTAACCACATATCCAAGTCTCTCTCTCTCTCTCTCTCTCTCTCTCTCTCTCTCCCCTTTTTCCCTCTATACACCCCTAAATTGAACTAGACAAACTGTAACTATGAAGGAAGACCGGCAACCACCATTCCACCACCACCATAGAAGGCTCGCCGCCTTCACCCGGAGAAGCTTCACTAAGTCCACCGCCTACGTCGTCATCCTCATCCTCCTTTCCTTCGCCTTGGGCTACCTTTCCGCCGCATCCTATCACCCACGACAACACAGTCAAAGCCCAACCATATCACAAACAACAATCGCCTCGGCCACCGCAGCAGTAACCGCCACGGAACTCGACCACTACCGCTTTAGAACTCAGTGTGCCGACCCGGTTCATCCAAAACTCGTCCGCCAAACAATTCTTGACCGAGTCTTCAACGGCACGTCACCCTACGCCAGTTTCCCCCCGCCCCACATTAGCCCACTCCTCCGCGAAAGCAGAATCAAGGGATGGGGCTCAAACGGTGCTGTTTTCGGTAACCTAATCCGTAAAGTCAAGCCCGAGACCATAATTGAAGTTGGCACCTTCCTGGGCGCCTCGGCCATCAACATGGCCAGGTTGACCCGTGAACTCGGTCTCAAGACTCAGATTCTCTGCGTCGACGATTTTCGCGGCTGGCCCGGGTTTCTCGACCGCTTCCGGGAGCTGAAGATGGTGAATGGCGACGTAATGCTCATGTACCAGTTCATGCAGAACGTGGTGCACGTGAACTCGACCGAGTCAGTCCTGTTCGTACCGTTCCAAACAGGGACAACTCTAGAGAAGCTGTGCGAGTGGGGGGTGTTTGGTGACTTGGTTGAGGTGGACGCGGGTCATGACTTCCACTCGGCTTGGATAGACATAAACCGGGCTTACAAGGTGTTGAGACCCGGTGGCGTCATGTTTGGACACGACTACTTCACGGCGGCTGATTACAGAGGTGTTAGGAGAGCTGTCAATTTGTTTGCCAAGGTCAACGGTTTCCGAGTTAAGGTCGATGGGCAGCACTGGGTCATTGACTCGGCTTAACTCGCTAACCCTCTGCCTATAATGTGTCCCTATAGATTGCATTCTGAAACTTCTCTTTTTCTTTTTTTCTCGAATTAAAGTTATGTGAAATAATACACAAATGCCTGGAGGAGACTAATTGCAGAGATACCAAAGTCTTCAGTAAAGAAGTGATTAACTGGTGACGCTACGAAGTTCTGGAAAAAGGGGGAGAGTTCAAACTTACAGTAAAATTTTAATTTCTAAAATATAAAATGTGATATTTAAAATTAATAAATAATTTATGTTGCAATATTATTTGAAGAGTTTGAAGTTAGAAAACAAAAGAGATAAATCCGTTGGGATATATTAATCGTATAAATAGAATATATTAATAATTAAAATTTAAACATGCAGTATTTATCGGAAAAAAAAAACTCAAAATTGACATGTTAGTTCAAAATTTTGTATCTTATTCTTCCTTTTCTCATCATGACACTAAGAGATATATGAAAATATTTGTGGAAGTACACTGATGTAATCAATTTTAGAATGGTGACAATCACAACACCAAATGTCATTTCAGTGATGTAACCGGTTCAAGAATTACTACATATAAAATCCTCGGTATGTGTGGATTAGGATCCCTGCTGCTATGACTCAGAGATGGGACTCAAGGATGGGTTATAGCAGGGTTCTGTGATTCTAATGAGAAAGGGGAAGAGAGAGAGAGAGTAACATGATCCTCAATATGTACATGTATTGTAAGGAAAAATTGCACACCTTCCTTGTAGAAATCCTACAATTTCTTATATATAATTGTTAAATATTTTTGTGACTTTTCTACTAACACTTTCAGTAACGATTCTTAATGATACTTTTTAACGTCAATAAATAAAAACTACTAAAAATATTTTACGATTATTAATTGTCGCTATATGAGAGATTATAAGTATCTTTTTGCGATCTGGATAGCAGTCGAAATTTTGTTCATATAATAATGGGATTGATTATTCCACCAGTTTTTTATACTTATTCTTCACTCTAGTCACTAATGATAAAAAGGATAATCAAGAATTTAATGAGCGTCACAAAAGAAAAAATTTGTGAAAAAAAAGAGTGCAGGTGGTAAAAAGGGCTTTACTGATTCTTACTGAAGTTAACTCCACACATCTCTCTCTCTCTCTCTCTCTCTCTCTCTCTAGCAAGTTGACTAGTGAATTAAGCTTTAACTGGCAATCTCCTATCCCTTTGTTAACCAAATGCCACTATTCATCACTACCATTCCCAGGTAGGGCTGTCCATAGGTCGAGTTAGCCTGGGTTGGGTTGAGTTACTCGAGTTTTCACAAGAAAATATGATAACTTAAAATTTGAGCCAGCCCAACTCGACCAAGGGTTGGCCTTAGATAAACCCAGCCCAAACTAGCTTGACCCTGGCCCTAAATAGTTTCTATTATCCATGAATTTTGTAATAAATGGTAAATAAATTCGTGTTTTAGAAACATAACCTTATGGGTACTCAATTTAAAGGGCTGAAGTGAAGTCTAAAGCAATTTCAATTGGTTTAATTGGAGGTCGTATCAATCGAAAAGGTATTTTAATATTTAGCAACAAAAGTTTTCACATAAAAAAGGATGCTCCAGATTGTGCCACATGGCATAAATATGCCTTTATGGTGGTAATCCGGTGTGGCTATTCTACGTTGTTGTTTTTTTTTTTTTCTTTTTATCATTTAATCTAAACGTATTATCTTATTTCATTTTACTCAATTTTTTAGTTCTTAGCCCTTTTTTTTTTTACATTTTTGTGTTCACTCCCCATTGGATTACGTCATCAAATAAGCACCGAGTATTTTATTTAGTTTTAGTAGGGCTAGCCCTAGCATCCTAATAAGTTCGACCCCTTTACAAGCTAGTGCTGAGTAGGATTAGACTGAGTTAAATTCTTATCCAAACCATACATAAAGTTTTAGGACCGAATGGATTTGGAGGGTCAATTATATGCATGTCCTATAATTTGGATAGGTAGTACTGACGTTCGTTTAACGGAAAATTAAGAAAATATGGGATTTGTGATTAAATATTTAGCGTAGAAGGTAAATGATTCGAGAACGCCTTGGGATGGAAAGCTTCACTTGAATGCAGGAAATTGACGACGGAAGGTAGTAGATGGAGGGTTGGAAGCGGCACAAACATCAACATATGGACTGATCCATGGCTGCCAAGAAGAGACAACCAAGACCAATCCATTACCCATGGGAGAGAGTCAAAGACCTCATCGAAAACATTACCCGGTTATAGAATTCTACGAGTAATAATGTATTTAAAGATATCTTGCAACCGATTGACGTGGAAGAGGTAGATAGAATCCCAATCCCATGGCCCAATATGAAAGACAGATTTATGCGAGATTATACCGGGAATGGGAACTACTCGATCAAATTGGGTATCGCACGGTGCGAGAATTATGCTGAAAGAGTCGAGAGAGCTGTCAAGAAGAAGGTAGCACAAGCAAAAATACCAAGAGGAAGGAGGTCTGGGAATTAGTTTGGAAATCAAGCGTGCCAACTACACTAAAGCATTTCCTTTGGAAGGCTGTGAGGGACATTTTGCATATTAGAACAGCCGCTGTAAAACGCACCCCAACTACTGATACGGCTTGCCTGCAAAGCTCGCGACAAGTGAAATCAGTGCAACACGACTTGCGGGAGTATGAAGTGGCAAAGGGAGTATGGAAACTTATGCCTGTTAATAGGCACATCTCATGCTAAAGAACTGCGGTTTCCTTTCGTCAGCTGATGCGGCGATTCACATGGGATAGATTGAAAATCTTAAAGGATCGAATGGAGATGATTGCGTTCACCCTATAGAGGCTTTTGAAAAGAAGGAATGTGTTTATGGTGACACATCTGGAAATCATGGCACGAAGAATACTGACACAAAACTCCGGGTTATCTACGCCATTGAATCTAAGGTAGATGAGGGGAAGTCCAATGGTGTAAGCGGAACACAGGGAGAGAAAGCCACACATCTAAGATGGAAATCATCGGATGAGAATGCTATCAAAGTAAACTTTGATGCAACGGTATAACACCAGGATTGTGTGCTGAGGAGTGGGATTCAGCTGGCAGGATCTGCTACTTTGGAGGTAGGCAAATACCAGGAATTGTGGACACCAAGTTGGCTGAGCTAAAGCAATGAGACATGCTATATAGGCTGCAGAAAAGTTTCAGGCTTTAAATGTTCGCATTGAAGGTGATACTACAACAGTGATCGAAGAGCTAACAGATGTCTCACCTGTAAGTTCTGTTATCAAGATATACCATGAAGATATCAGAAAGGTGATAACCCTACTTCAGAGAATTGTACTTTAAATTGGATCTTGAAACAATATAATTGGGTAATGCACGACGTGTCTAAATTTATCTTTAAAGTTGATCAAGAATTTTGGTGGTGTAGTAGCTTTCATGCTAGCTGTTGAACATGTTCAGAGAAAGATTTCAGGGCTTAGTCCATATTTTGCATTATCTTTTTTTTTTTGTTGATAAAAGTCCTTTTATTCCATTAAGTGCAAAACTTACATCTCCACTATTATATTCAATTTATACAGGGTATTAATCCTTCACTATCTACATTTGAGTTCTCAGCTAACTAGCAACTGAAGCATTCTTCTGAAGCATTATTTTTTCATCAAGCTCCCATTCTGTACATAACATTCTGTATATGTTATGTACAGAATGGGGGCTTGATGAAATAAAAATGCATACTAGTATACTGAAGAATGTTATGGACCAAATACAGAGTACAAAGCTGGGGTGAATCTGGTCCATTCCTTAATCACATGCATACATCGTTGCACATTAGATCATTTATTCTCAAAGATTCTGACATTCCTTTATTGCCATATGTCATAGACTATTGTTGCCACTACTAGTTTTCCCAGCCTTGCTCTAAGGCTTTTTCTTCTGAAAATGTGAGCAGCATAGTTACTAAATTGCAGCCATGTTTGCAATCTGAGATCTTCTTGCATCTTTCCAAAAACTATGTTCCACAGCTCCACTGCATAGGGGTAGTTGGTAAACAATTGATTCTCAGTTTCTGGATGTTTCATACATAACACACATGATCAGTCATCTCAATATTCCATGCTTTCAGTTTATTTTTTGTCCCCAGACCACCTTTGGATAAGATCCATAACATCACTGAGCATTTAGGAATGCTTCCTGCAAACTATATGAGTTTCCAGATAGGATCCTTGCGCCCATGAGTTCTTATTTTTTTCCCAGGCTGATTTGATGCTAAATTGCCTGTCATTGTTCAGACTCCATTGTATTTGATCAGGTGACTCTATATTTGGTTTTTAGAAATTAGATAGCAATGAGTTGATTTCCCTTAGCTTCCTTGATCTAGGCAATAGCATCTGCCAGTCCCTTCCTTGTATAATGTCACATACTTTTGCATCACTCTGTAATCCAAAATCATAAATGGCCCTGTTTCCAAATTGCTGCATCATTGATTTCTTAGTTAGCCATTTATCCTTCCACAACCATGTAATTTTTCTATTCCCCACTCTGTGATGAATGAATTCTTGACATTGCTTTCTAATCTCCAGCAATTTCCTTCATGTCCATGATAACAGCACAGGTGACTTGAATGTTCAAAGGTGTTGATCTTTTATTATGTACATATGGCACCATTTGGCCCATAATGGATCTTTTTTGTATATCCTATAGGTGCTTGCACAGTGCAGCTTTGTTCCATTTTTCTTCCAGTTTTTTAATTCCTAGTCCCCCCCCCCCCCCCCTCTTTTTTGGAAAGACAGACATCCTTCGAAGTAACCTTGCCCCCAGTACATTTCATTTCCTTTCCATGCCATATAAAAGATCTTTCCTTCTGCTCAATTTGCTTTATAATTCTCTGTGGTAGTATGAAAATAGAGCACCAGTATACTTGCATGCTACATAAGACAGATAATGCCAATTGCACTCTTCTAGCAAATGATAATGCTTTTATTGTCCAACTTGATAGCCTTTTAGTAATTCTGTCCACTAGAACTGAACAATCGTTGTAGTTCAATTTTGTTGATACAAGTGGTACCCCAAAATAAGTAACAGGAAAGCTCTCCATTGGAATATTTACTATCTCAGCCAAATCGGCAGCTTCTTCTAGTTCCACTCCAGCTAAGAAGATAGAGAGCTCTTCATCAAATTAGAGGATAGACCAGATAATAGTCTAAATTCATCTAGAGCTTGCATGATCAATCTAAAGGTCCCATGCTGAGCTTTTGCCAACAAAAATAGGTCACCTGCAAAACACAAATGATGAATTTGCAATTCCTTGCACTTTGGATGATACATAAAGTCACGCTGCTATGTAATATCCCAAATTTCGGGAGCCGATTAAAATAACCATTCGGCCTCCGAAAAGTAAACGGTCGCTAATTTTGAGCAATACTCGGGCATTAGAAGCTTGTGGAAGCTTAAAAGAATTTTGGAGCAAAAATATAATTTTTGAAATTTTGGGGGTATTTTTGTAATTTTTGAAAATTAGAGGGGCTATTTTGCAAATTTTGAAAATTGGTTACAAGATGGTGCCACCTCCTCCTTGGTTATTTGATGACTAATGAATTAAATTATAAAATAATAAATTGGGATAAGATCTTTAAGTGAATAAAATAATAATAAAAACAAAAACAAAACAAACAAACAAATGAAAAACCAAAAGAGGAAACTTTCCCTTTGGGAAAGAAGAAGAACAAAACAGAGAAGGAAGAAACAGGGAGCTGCGGCAGGCAAAAAAAATCAGAAGGGAGGAGGGAAAATTGAAGAATTTTGAAGGGTAATTGCTCTACCCTATTTGGTTTATGTAATTTAGCGTGTTATGTGGGATCAGAGTGCGTTTCTGTGTGTGTGAGTATATAGCTGTGCAGTATATGAGGATGCACAGCCATGGACATGGCTGTGCAGGACAAGTGTTCTTTTGTTTGAGATTTTCAAGATTTGGTTTGCGGAGTAATAGGCGTAATTGTGTGTATTTTTACATATGTGGGTGATAAATTATGTGTGAGCGTGTAGGGTTAAAGGAAAGGGCTGTGAGTGAGAGTGAAGTGTGTGCAGGTGAGTTGGACGAGAGTTGCAGCAGTGGGTGTTCTTGCCGCAAGAAGAAGGAGAGCTTGGGTATGGGATTAATGGTGTAGCCCATGTTTTTGATACATAAATATAATTGTTTCCATGGATTGGTGTGCAAGTGAGAGGTTCATGTGTGGATATGTGTATTACGGGTGTGAGTGTGTTCATGGTTATGGGTATATACATGTGAAATTTATGTGGGTTAGATATGTGTTAATTGTATGTTAGTGTAAGTATTTAGGTGTAAAGTCATTTGTGTAGGGTTTTGGGAGCACTTGGAAGGGAAGCCGTGGGTGAAAGGAGTGTATCAGTGAGTTGTGCGTGTGCCATCCGTGAGGAAGAAGATGAGCTGTGTGTGCAAAAGGTGTTTTAGTGTGTGTCTTAATTTGAACCGTAACTGTTTTTGTTATTAAATATATAAAATTAATTTAGGCAGATTTCTCCACGAATTTTATTAAATATCTAGAGCCCAAATTAGACAAAATTCAAAACAGTAACCCTTGAAAATTTTACGAGATCTACGCTCTGGAAAATTTTGGGAATTTTTGGAGTCCGCTAAAAGCGCTAAATTGGGGTACTGATTAAAGAACTTTATCGATTTATTTAGCATATCAAACCAATTTATTTTAACCTGAAAATTTTATGGAAGCCCTATTTTATAGATATGATTCATTATGTAAAATTTCGGGCCCTTCTGAGCCCGATAGGTATTTTTTGCGAAACTGGCCTTTTAGCGCTCGATCCGGACACCGGTTCGGGATTTTCGGACGAAAATTTTATAAAATACTTTTTAGTCCAGAAATGATATCAGGATACTTAAAATAGTGATTTAAGATATTTTTTATATTTTTCCAGTGCCGGAAACCCCCAGGGGTGTTTTGGTAATTTACCACCCCGAAGGGGGTATTTTGGTAATTTTACCTATGAGAGGTATTTTGAAGTAAATTTACATACGGTAAGACTATTTTAGTGACTTGCTTATGGAAAAGTCATTTTGAGAATTAAAGTGTAACATGGGTATTTTGGTAATTTGCCACCCCGAAGGGGTATTCTGGTAATTTGACCTAAGAAAGGTATTTTTACATAAATTTACATATGGAAAGCTTATTTCAGTAATTCTACTTACGGGAGGACCGTTTGGGTGATTTAAGTCCGAGAGGGGCATTTTTATAATTTTACATCCTAGGAGCGTTTCGATAATTTTACATACCCGGTAAGGGGAGGTTCATTTTGGGAGCATGCGTGAGTTCGTATTACATTATACTTTTGTTCTGTAGGCTGTATTCTAATGGTTTGATTATTCCGTTTAGGTTAAAGCTAAAGACTTTCGGTTAGGATAATTTAGCTGCGGATCCAGGTAAGGGATTCTATCTGAACCTTGGAAGGACTTTTGTCCGAACCCTTATTTAATTACTTGTACTTGTAAGTACTCCTTTGATATGATTACGGCTAATGCCGAACTCTAAGTTATGTATTGATATCAGCATGTTCTTGCCCAGAAAACTCTAATGTTGAACCTGAATCGGTTATTTGGAAATCTTGTGATGCTCGCATGTTATTGCGGGCTGAGCAAATTTGATAATTGTTTGTATCCATTCTTTCGAATTGTTATGATTATATTCGATAATTATTCGCAGTCGTTTTTGTTGTTTATCAGTGATTATTTTTCGTATCTATTCTTTCGAATTGATATGATTATATTCGATAATTATTCGCGGTCGTTTTTGTTGTTTATCTGTGATTTTTCTTCTGAAGTTCTGATTTCTTCTGAAAAATTCCGAATGCTGACTTATGTCAATATGATTATTGTTATGAGAACCCGAATTGATTTCAGGGATATGAGCTTATGTTAACGCTCATTGATATTGTTAATTTCCGTGTTGACCTGGATGGCGGTATAAGGTGGTTGAATCCTGCATGAAACGCAGGCTAGTACCCAAGTGGACTAGTAATTATTTTAGTACATCATGCATGTGTACACTATATAAGCTTGCCATAATGGCATTGCAATCGCCCAGGATCAACATTGATTTTTGATTTTTTTAGCTAGAATGATTTGTACTTGGGTTGAAAGCCCTTGACAAACATTCATTGTACTTAGCTAGAAGGATTTGTACTTGGGTTGAAATCCATTGACAAGCCTTTATCGTATTATCTTATTTGATTTCTGCTTAGGTTAAAATCCATCAGAAAATCTTGTTGTATTTTCGAAATGAATTTCTGCTCGGATTGAAATCCCTTGAGCAAGGAAAATTTTCGTGGTACTTGAAAATGCTGACTTAAAAAGGATCTTTTATTGATCGTTTTGGATTTTGTTCTGATTGTTAATATTTATTTTGGCATCTATTTCTGATGAATTTTGATCATTTTGGGTAATCATTGAGTTTTGATCGTTCGAAGTGTTTTGAAGATCATCGTCGGTTGGATTTTGCAGTCGTGTTATAATCTCTTTTGTAGTCCTTGTACGACCTTACTAGGCTCTCAAAAGCTCACCCTTTGTTTGGCTCCCTTCTGCAGGTGATGATCAAATGTAGCATGTTCGGGAATGGGTTAGAGTCTGTGTGAGATCCTGATGAGCCCATCACTACTGTGTAGGGAGACCCCTGCGTGGGTCAGTTTTGTCAACTCGTTCTATAAGAACTTGAGTTTGTAAAGAACCTAGATCTTAATAGTTCCAGTTTGAGTAGTTTTGTCATATTGACTGTGAAGAGTTTGAGTTGATATTGCATTCACTGTTTTGGAAGTATGTGTTAGTGAACAGGATTTGACAGGTTTGATATGATCCAGTAGGTTAACGACTCGGGAGTTCGGGGCGGCGGAGCTCTGGATTTCCGGGGGCGTTACAGTTGGTATCAGAGCAGTTCGGTCTTGTGGTATTAAAGGTTTTAAGAGTATGATTCTGTAGGCACAGAACCGAGTTTAAGTATATGGTTTGGTAGTCACAGAACCACAGGGTATAAGTAACACAATTTTGTAGAATCGTATCCTGTTAATGAGAGCGGGGTAGGATGATGGTAGAGTTAAGAAGTCTGCCTTTAATGTTGAGAAGTCTACCTTTCACTTGTAATCATACTGTTCTTTAGACATGTCTCGTGTGCACTGATCACTGTTCATTGTACCAGTATGGCTCGCTCTCGTAGCACTGGAAGCGGAGATAGTACGGAAGGTCGGGAGGTCCCCAATAGGGAGGCATCTCAACCTAATGGAGAGGAACAACAGAACCCAGAACCAATGGTTGCAGTTCTAAACACTATGAACTAGATTTTGACCGTGATGGCACAAAATCTGGCTAACCAACAACAAGGAGTATAGAATCCGGTTCAACCACAGCCACAACCTCAAGATGAGAGTACCCTAGGTGAATTTGCCAAACAAGATGCACCTAGCTTTAGGGGGTCATTGGACCCTATGGAGGCTGAGAACTGGATTGATAAAATGGAGAAAATCTTTCAGACCATTCACTGCAGCGAGAGGCAAAAGGTTGAATTTGCTCTCTATAAACTTAGGGATGAATCTGAACGCTGGTGGAAAATGGTGGAAAGGAGTTCGACTCGCCAACAATTGGATGAGATGACTTGGGAACAATTCAGAGAATTATTCTTCGACCGGTATTTCTCGACGAACTATCGTGAACGAATGTTGAGAGAATTTACCATTGTGATGCAAGGAGATCAAGAATCGGTCGATGAATTCGAAATGAGGTTTTCACGCCTTGCCAGATTTGCAATGTGGATGTTGCCAACTGAAGAAGATAGGTGTCGGAAGTTTGAGTGGGGCCTTAGGCCAGGATTAAGGGATGAAGTGATTTTTGCTCGATTAACGAGCTATAAAGAATGTGTAGACTTGGCGCGTGCGTTGGAGCGATCCAAGTCCAACAGTAAGGGACGGTATGAACATAAGCGAGATAGACAGAAGAAAACTAGGGAAGAGTTTTCCCGGGGTGAATTTGTAAAGGCTGTCAAGCGTCGGTAGTTTGCAAAGTCATAAAACAGGGTATCCAAGGCCTCGGGATGGGGCAGAATCAGTAGTTTAGGTTAGCATCGGCTCAGGGGCCTAGACCTGGGCAGAGTATGGGATTCCGAGGAGCGCAGGGTGTAGGCGCTCGACTAGCCCAGAATACTAGAATTGGACCCTCATTTAATTTTGGAATTCAACCTATACGGCGTACTGGTCAAGGTAGCAGGTCAACTTCTTCGGATACTCCATGCATCATGTGTAGGAAGTATCACGGCGGTGGGCCATGTTATAGAGTTACCGGTGGGTGCTTCCGGTGCGGCAGCGAAACTGTCCAGTTGATAGGAATAATCAGCCAACTTCCCATCCCGTATCTACAACAAGTGTATCAACAAGCAAAGGTCCCCGTCGGGGAAGAGGCCAAGGTCGACAAGAGCAGATTCACCAGTCTCAACTCCAGCAGGAGCAGATGCCCGGGACATCAGTTAGACTTTCTTCAATGTCCGCTCAGGGTGCTGCTACATCTGATGCCATGGTGTCAGGTACACTCTAGGTTAACCCATAAGATGCTCGGATAATGTTCGAATCCGGAACGACGTATTCTTTGGTCTCCTTTACTTTTGCATAGTTATTGAGGGTGAGAACTTGTACCTTGAGAACTATTTCTTTTTGCGATAAGTGCTCCATTGGGAGAGCCCTTGACTGTTTTGACGGTTTTCTGTGATTGTGCAGTCTATATTGGGATAGAGATTCTTCTATGGACCTTGTATCAGTTTAGGGTTTTACCATCATACTAGGTGTGAATTAGTGATTTGCTAATCACGTATCCGTCTATTGTCCAAAAAAAAAAAACCTAGTCCTATTTAGAAAGTTTAGAAGGTATAAACAGTAGTTAAGTTGGTGAATTGATGTATGAGTAAGAGTATTGTTTAGAAAGATGCCTAGTGTTAAGATTGAAAGTTTGGTTAAGGGTACAAGAAGGGATTTGAATTTTTTCTCTATCATCTGATTCATTTTTTTGCATATTGAATTCAAGGACGACTTAATTGAATGTCAGCTTACGTTGAGACGTCAGGGAAGATGTCATTCATGTTGGCCTGTCTTATTCCTTTTCGAGATATTTATCTGTCTTTTCGAATCAATTGGACTTGATGGGGTAGTATCTGACCCACTGGTCATGGGAAAGCTACGAATCTTATTAAGGACCAATAACTCCTTGTGATTTTGATTGCTCTTAGTCGTTGGGTTGACTTTGCTTCACCAGACTTATATCATCGTTTCTGTGTCCATCGTTTTTCGAGATGTCACATAATTTTGTTGTGAACTTTGATAGCCGATATACATGCTTTTTGTTGAAGATTTTTGTATTTTGATTGCCTGATTGTGATTATTATTTTCATTAATTGCATAGTTTCCCTACCTGGATATGAGATTAAGTAGATTCCTAAGCCCCAGATAATCTGTGAGCGAGAGTAAATTCTGAGAACCTGGATAAGGTTTGGATAAGTTATTTGATAATTCGGTATGAGATTTGAGACCTTAACTGAATACGTGGTGGTAATTTTCTGTCGTTCTGTGAAATTCATGCAGAACTGTAAGTATGCAGTAATAGTTATGTTAAGATAACGCGCCTCTCAATGATGAACTGGGCAATAATTTGGACTCATTGTTTTGAGGTATTAGAGTATGCAGTGAAAGCCTAGTGGCTACACCTTTTGTCTTTGATTGATTATCTCTGTTGGTGATTGCGAGGTGTAAGTGCTTATAGGAACTAATTACCCTACCCATGTTAGTCTTGATAAACCGCAGGTCATGTGTGACCATAGTTTAATATTTCAGTATGCCCTGATCTTAGAGTTGAGCTTACAGTCATAAGTAAATTATGCATCTGATGAGATCTCTGATATGGTATCAGCATAAGATACGGGGGAAGTCTGTCGTATAAATTCGAAGCAATGTAGGTTCGGCTCAGTGAGTTTCGTACCAACTAAGTCGTCGTTCGTGAAGTTCTAGAAAGGGTAGAGCGAGGTGTTGGCCGGATAGGATTTCAATTTAACATTACGATTTAGAAATAAATAGTTGCATTTGTGTATTCGTGGAATAAGGATTTTGGGTGTGGAAGTCAGAGGTAGCTTAGCTATTATGAGATAGTTATCAGAGTTCTGCAATAGAAGTGATATGCATAGACGTTATAAGTGATAGGATATCCGCGAGCAAATTTCGAGGACGAAATTTTTAAAAGGGGGAAAGAATGTAATATCCCGAACTTCGGGAGTAGATTAAAATAACCATTCGGCCTCCGAAAAGTAAACGGTCGCTAATTTTGAGCAATACTCGGGCATTAGAAGCTTGTGGAAGCTTAAAAGAATTTTGGGGCAAAAATATAATTTTTGAAATTTTGGGGGTATTTTTGTAATTTTTGAAAATTAGAGGGGCTATTTTGCAAATTTTGAAAATTTGTTACAAGATGGTGCCACCTCCTCCTTGGTTATTTGATGACTAATGAATTAAATTATAAAATAATAAATTGGGATAAGATCTTTAAGTGAATAAAATAATAATAAAAACAAAAACAAAACAAACAAACAAATGAAAAACCAAAAGAGGAAACTTTCCCTTTCGGGAAAGAAGAAGAACAAAACAGAGAAGGAAGAAACAGGGAGCTGCGGCAGGCAAAAAAAATCAGAGGGGAGGAGGGAAAATTGAAGAATTTTGAAGGGTAATTGCTCTACCCTATTTGGTTTATGTAATTTAGCGTGTTATGTGGGATCAGAGTGCGTTTCTGTGTGTGTGAGTATATAGCTGTGCAGTATATGAGGATGCACAGCCATGGACATGGCTGTGCAGGACAAGTGTTCTTTTGTTTGAGATTTTCAAGATTTGGTTTGCGGAGTAATAGGCGTAATTGTGTGTATTTTTACATATGTGGGTGATAAATTATGTGTGAGCGTGTAGGGTTAAAGGAAAGGGCTGTGAGTGAGAGTGAAGTGTGTGCAGGTGAGTTGGACGAGAGTTGCAGCAGTGGGTGTTCTTGCCGCAAGAAGAAGGAGAGCTTGGGTATGGGATTAATGGTGTAGCCCATGTTTTTGATACATAAATATAATTGTTTCCATGGATTGGTGTGCAAGTGAGAGGTTCATGTGTGGATATGTGTATTACGGGTGTGAGTGTGTTCATGGTTATGGGTATATACATGTGAAATTTATGTGGGTTAGATATGTGTTAATTGTATGTTAGTGTAAGTATTTAGGTGTAAAGTCATTTGTGTAGGGTTTTGGGAGCACTTGGAAGGGAAGCCGTGGGTGAAAGGAGTGTATCAGTGAGTTGTGCGTGTGCCATCCGTGAGGAAGAAGATGAGCTGTGTGTGCAAAAGGTGTTTTAGTGTGTGTCTTAATTTGAACCGTAACTGTTTTTGTTATTAAATATATAAAATTAATTTAGGCAGATTTCTCCACGAATTTTATTAAATATCTAGAGCCCAAATTAGACAAAATTCAAAACAGTAACCCTTGATAATTTTACGAGATCTACGCTCTGGAAAATTTTGGGAATTTTTGGAGTCCGCGAAAAGCGCTAAATTGGGGTACTGATTAAAGAACTTTATCGATTTATTTAGCATATCAAACCAATTTATTTTAACCTGAAAATTTTATGGAAGCCCTATTTTACAGATATGATTCATTATCTAAACTTTCGGGCCCTTCCGAGGCCGATAGGTATTTTTCGCGAAACTGGTCTTTTAGCGCTCGATCCGGACACTGGTTCGGGATTTTCGGACGAAAATTTTATAAAATACTTTTTAGTCCAGAAATGATATCAGGATACTTAAAATAGTGATTTAAGATATTTTTATATTTTTCCAGTGCCGGAAACCCCCAGGGGTGTTTTGGTAATTTACCACCCCGAATGGGGTATTTTGGTAATTTTACCTATGAGAGGTATTTTGAAGTAAATTTACATACGGTAAGACTATTTTAGTGACTTGCTTATGGAAAAGTCATTTTGAGAATTAAAGTGTAACATGGGTATTTTGGTAATTTGCCACCCCGAAGGGGTATTCTGGTAATTTGACCTAAGAAAGGTATTTTTGCATAAATTTACATATGGAAAGCTTATTTCAGTAATTCTACTTACGGGAGGACCGTTTGGGTGATTTAAGTCCGAGAGGGGCATTTTTATAATTTTACACCCTAGGAGCGTTTCGATAATTTTACATACCCGGTAAGGGGAGGTTCATTTTGGGAGCATGTGTGAGTTCGTATTACATTATACTTTTGTTCTGTAGGCTGTATTCTAATGGTTCGATTATTCCGTTTAGGTTAAAGCTAAAGACTTTCGGTTAGGATAATTTAACTGCGGATCCAGGTAAGGGATTCTATCTGAACCTCGGATAAGGACTTTTGTCCGAACCCTTATTGAATTACTTGTACTTGTAAGTACTCCTTTGATATAATTATGGCTAATGCCGAACTCTAAGTTATGTACTGATATCAGCATGTTCTTGCCCAGAAAACTCTAATGTTGAACTTGGATCGGTTATTTGGAAATCTTGTGATGCTCGCATGTTATTGCGGGCTGAGCAAATTTGATAATTGTCTGTATCCATTCTTTCGAATTGTTATGATTATATTCGATAATTATTCGCAGTCGTTTTTGTTGTTTATCAGTGATTATTTTTCGTATCTATTCTTTCGAATTGATATGATTATATTCGATAATTATTCGCGGTCATTTTTGTTGTTTATCTGTGATTTTTCTTCTGAAGTTCTGATTTCTTCTAAAAATCCCGAATGCTGACTTATGTCAATATGATTATTGTTATGAGAACCCGAATTGATTTCAGGGATATGAGCTTATGTTAACGCTCATTGATATTGTTAATTTCCGTGTTGACCTGGATGGCGGTATAAGGTGGTTGAATCTGCATGAAACGCAGGCTAGTACCCAAGTGGACTAGTAATCATTTTAGTACATCATGCATGTGTACACTATATAAGCTTGCCATAATGGCATTGCAATCGCCCAGGATCAACATTGATTTTTGATTTTTTTAGCTAGAATGATTTGTACTTGGGTTGAAAGCCCTTGACAAACATTCATTGTACTTAGCTAGAAAGATTTGTACTTGGGTTGAAATCCCTTGACAAGCCTTTATCGTATTATCTTATTTGATTTCTGCATAGGTTAAAATCCATCAGAAAATCTTGTTGTATTTTCGAAATGAATTTCTGCTCGGATTGAAATCCCTTGAGCAAGGGAAATTTTCGTGGTACTTGAAAATGCTGACTTAAAAAGGATCTTTTATTGATCGTTTTGGATTTTGTTCTGATTGTTAATATTTATTTTGGCATCTATTTCTGATGAATTTTGATCATTTTGGGTAATCATTGAGTTTTGATCGTTCGAAGTGTTTTGAAGATCATCGTCGGTTAGATTTTGCAGTCGTGTTATAATCTCTTTTGTAGTCCTTGTACGACCTTACTAGGCTCTCAAAAGCTCACCCTTTGTTTGGCTCCCTTCTGCAGGTGATGATCAAATGTAGCATGTTCGGGAATGGGTTAGAGTCTGTGTGAGATCCTGATGAGCCCATCACTACTGTGTAGGGAGACCCCTGCGTGGGTCAGTTTTGTCAACTCGTTCTATAAGAACTTGAGTTTGTAAATAACCTAGATCTTAATAGTTCCATTTGAGTAGTTTTGTCATATTGACTGTGAAGAGTTTGAGTTTGAGTTTGAGTTGATATCGGATTCACTGTTTTGGAAGTATGTGTTAGTGAACAGGATTTGACAGGTTTGATGTGATCCAGTAAGTTAACGACCCGGGAGTTCGGGGCGGCGGAGCTCCGGATTTCCGGGGGCGTTACATGCTAAGCATAATTTGCCATAAGTCCAGAGAAGGTATCCATAACCAATAGAAAAAGGTAAGGAGAAATTGGGTCTCCTTATCTTAAACCTTTGACACTAACAAAGTATCCCTCCACATCACTAATAAAATTTCTTTTTTTTGGCTGAAAAACAGTAAAAAAGAAAGTATAATATCTGAATTCCAAATCCTAGGCTTGCTGATAGGATACCGGATGTGCATGGATCCGAATCCAATCGTACAAAAACTATTCATGGTCCAGGAATTCGCTAATTCACATGGTCCAAAAGTTCTTCTTTTGGTTTCTACTGCTGTCACAACTCATCAAGGCACAAATGGTCCATATCAGCTGGGCTAGTCTTTAGCTGTTCAATATGGAACGTCTTCACTTTGTTTTGGCATTTGTTGTCATCACTCGTCACTCAACGAGGCCCAGACGGTCCATTTGTTTATTGTAATATGGATCGTCTTCAATTCAATTCGGGGATATTCAAAGCAAAAAGCTAAAATTGCCCTTTGCGGTTAACTGCGAGGCCACATTTGGCCCCCCATCAAAGAGGTGGCGCTGTCTTTGACTCATTATCTTTGTCGGTTCCTTCAACTAATTGCCCAAAAAAATGTACAAATCGGAATCTTATTGTACAAAGAATACGATAAGATGTCCGTGGTTTCCACCTTGCGTCGTCAGAAAAGATAACCTCGGATACTAAGTGGAGCAGTAGATTTGATGGTCTTCGGCGGTTTCCCCCTCGCTGGGATGGACCACATCGCCGAAGTTGTCAAGCCGATAGTAGGATACTTTGTCTTATTCAATCAAACTGCAGGAAGTTTGTGTTGGAAATAAAGGGTCACACAGAATCAGGCATTCATAAATATATGAAGAGGACATAAAAAGATCTTTAAAAAAGCGCACAGTTAAATAATAATTTTATTTCTTACTTTTTACGATTGCATCATGTACCTTTTTACACCATGCTTCGATAACGAGAGTTCATGACTTTATGTAGTACTACTAATGTGAGAGTTCATGACTTTATGTAGTACTACTAATGTAAGTATGTAACTCATAAACTTGTAATGATAACATACTCACCTCACTATCTATACATTAACTATCGTTACTCAAGTTTAGAGACACACCGGTAATAGATTTATAATATATGCACAATTACACTTTATTAACACAGCAATAATAACACACGATTATTGACCACTAACATTTCACTAATGCCTCGTTATAAGATCATAAATATAATAGTTCAAGTTTTTTTTTCGTCACCACCCTTTAAACTTGATTTACGTATCTGAACATTTTTAGTCATTGATGGGTTCTGTGAGTATCAATAATGGACTTCTTCTCCAATTTCATGAACAACCTTTTTTACTATTCCTTTTGGTGTTTACCGCATGTTGGTCGTTTTCATATTGCACTTGCGACATTTCTTTATCATTTGCGTGGATACTTGATCACAATCATTTCCTTTTGACATTTCTTGTTGTTCCTTCGTATTAAAGAACGTGTCCATGTTCACCTAGGCTATATCACTTAACAATTTTTCCGACACAAAGTTGAGAATTACTTGTTTGACTTTTTACAAAATTATTTTTTCTTTGCAGGAGTTGAAACAGAAAATGTCTGTATATTTCTGTGTGTTTAAGAGTACATCGGAGGCCTCTATTTATACGCATTACAATTGACCTAACAATTAATACAATGAATAAATCAAGGATTGACAAGATACAAATTAAGAATTTATAAGATGCAACAAGATTGATCTGACATATTGATATGATTGTAAGTAAATTAATGAGATTCCTTAATTTACGTAGAGTAAATCAAGGAGATTCCTTAATTTACCAAGTTGACTCTAATATCCCCCCTCAAACTCAAGGTGGTTGACCAGAGACCAGGTTGAGTTTGGAAAGGAAATGCAAGAAGTTCTTTACGGAGAAGGACTTCGTGAAGACATATGCAAGTTGATTGGAGGAAGATACAGGAATGAGCTCAAGGATACCACGAGTGAGATGTGTATGAGTAACATGGCAATCAATCTCAATGTGTTTTATCCTTTCATGAAAAACATCATTGTGAGTGATCTGGATAGCGCTCTGACTGTCACAATGAATAAGAGTAGCAGAGTCAAAAGAGACACCCATGTCTCCAAGTAACCATTGTAACCAAACTAACTCAGCAGTAGTGCCAGCAAGAGCGCGATATTCAGACTCAGTACTGGAGCGAGAGACAATAGATTGCTTCTTTGTTGCGCCAGAAGATGAGAGAATTACCTAGAAGGAAACAGAAACCTGTAGTGGAGCGACAATCGACAAGATCTCATCCCCAGTCTACATCAGAGTAGGCAGTGAGCTGTAGAGAGGATGCATATGGATAGTGCAAGCCATGGGACAGAGTACCCTGCACATATCGCAAAATTCGAAGAACGCCAGCCAAGTGAACGGTGGAGGGAGCGGTCATGAACTGGCTAACCCGATGAACTGCATAAGAAATATCTGGTCAAGTAACAGTGAGATAAATCAAGCTCCCAACTAGTTGTCTATAATAGGTAGGATCCGAAAGAGGTTCACCAATCAATGTACTATGCTCCCAGTTTTCCTCCATAGGGGACATAACAGTATCACTTGAAGAGACGCCAGACTTAGAGAGTAAATCAGAAGCATAATTGATCTAAGAAAGAAAATATCCAGTGTGATGAGAGGTGACCTCAAGACCAAGAAAGTATTAAAGATCACCAAGATCCTTCATCTCAAACTGTTGACTGAGAGAGATTTTAAGGGTACGAAGGCCTGAAAGATCATCGCCTGTAATGATCATGTCATCAACATATAACAGTACTAAGATCAAACCTGATTCAGACTATCGACAAAATAGAGCAGAATCATAGGCACTAGAAGCGAATCCAAGTTGTATGAAGATAGAACTGAACTTAGAGAACCAGGCCCTGGGAGCTTGCTTGAGACCATAAAGAGCTTTTCGGAGATGACACACCTGATGTGGACGATGAGGATAACCAGGCAGAGGTTTCATGTATACTTCCTCAGTGAGCTCCCCATTAAGAAAATCATTTTTTACGTCCATCTGAAACAGAGACCAATGGCGAGCAGAGGCAACTACAATGAGAGCTCGAACGGATGTAAGACGAGCAACATGAACAAAGGTCTCCTCATAATCAATGCCATATTCCTGTGTATATCCTTTTTCTACAAGCCGAGCTTTGTAACGTTCAATGCTGCCACCTGCATGTGTCTTGATCTTGTACACCCACTTGCAACCGACAACAGATTTACCTGAAGGCAGATCAACTAAATCCCAAGTATGAGTCTTAGTGAGTGCATCTAATTCATCATTCATAGCCTTCCACCACAGTGGGTCCTTAGAAGCTTCTGTATAGGTTGTAGGTTCATGAAGAGTAGATATATAGAGCAACAAAGCAATCATAATCTCATAAACGAACATTAGGTTGAACTAACCTACTAGAAGTTGTACGAACCTGAGGGGCAGGAGGAGGAGATGGTGGAGCAGTGTCAGACGCCGATGTGGAGGGAAAGTCAGGATTAGGAGCAAGTGGATCAATAGCATCAGCAGGCGTAGGTGTAGGCAAAGATGTTGTAGTATCAGGGAATAGGTCTATGGAGCATGCTGGAATCTCAAGTGAGGATGTACTACTTGGTGTATCAAGAGAAGACACATGTACGAAGAATGTATCTTCCCAGAAGGTAACATGACGAGAAATGTGTATCCGCTGAGATATAGGATCATAGCAGCGATACCCTTTCTCTTCTATGCCATAACCTAGAAAGCAACACATGCGAGCCCTAGGTTCTAATTTGTTTCGCTCATGGGGATGAACTTGAACAAAACAAACACAACCAAAGACTTTGAGAAGACTATAATTGGGGCTGACACCATGAAAGCACTCATAGGAAGACATATTGCCTAGGACAACAGAACGTGTGCGATTAATAGTGTAGACTGCAGTGAGTATAGCTTCAGCCCGGAAGGACTCAGGAAGAAAAGCAGAGCGCAGCAATGTATTTGATGTCTCCACAATGTGTCTGTGTTTACGTTCAACTCTACCATTTTGTTCAGATGTGCCAGGATAAGAAGTTTGAGCAATTGTACCCTCTTGAGCAAGTAAGGATAAGAAAGGGGTAGAGGTATATTCTGCGGCATTATCTGAACGAAAATTTTTTATGGTACGGGAGAATTGAGTGTGAACCATTTTAGCAAAAGTAGAATAAACAATCAAAACTTCGGAGCAATTTTTCAAAAGATAGATCCAAGTAAATCGAGAATAATCATCAATAAAGGTTACATAATAACGAGATCCACCCTTAGTAAGAACTGGAGAGGGACCCATACATCAAAATGAACTAAATCAAATATTTGACTAGCTCTCGAATCACTATTATTGAAAGGCAATTTTGACTGCTTACTAAGTTGACATGGTAAATAATGAAAATCATACACAAAAATAGTCCCAAATTGTCCACTGGAAACAAAAGGACGAAGCTTAGATAAGGAGGCAAGACCTAAGCGAGAGTGCCAAAGTTGAAGAGCTTTGGAAGAGGTAGAAGCAGCAGCAACAGAGGTGGATGGAAGATGGAGATGATCCAGCACAAAAAGACGATCCACTTTACGCCCTATCCCAACTACCTTCCCAGTCTGCGCGTCCTGTACAATGCAACCATAAGAGTTAAGTTGAATGGTGCAGCCATGATCAATAAGTTGACCCAAATAGATAAGATTATGAGCCAATGAAGGAATAAGAAAAGTATGAGATAAGGAAAGAGAAGGTGTCCAATCCAAAAGCATAGTGTCCAACCCAAAAGCATGATCAATAAGTTGAACCTGGTGTCCAACCTAAAAGCATGCTCAAGAGTAGGAGAAACCCACCAGGTATAAAAATCAATCCCAAACCCATGTATTGTCGATGTGGGACTTGACACCCGTCCTCACTTGAAGCATGGGAATAAGAGGTGTTCCTTTTGAATAAGAGGTGGTCCCGTTGGATCGAATGGGGCTGCAGATGCCTAACTCTGATACCATGTTGAAACAAAAAAGTCTGTATATTTCTGTGTGTTTAAGAGTACATCGAAGGCTTCTATTTATAGGCATTACAATTGACCTAGCAATTAATACAATGAATAAATCAAGGATTGACAAGATACAAATTAAGGACTGACAAGATACAACAAGATTGATCTGACATATTGATATGATTGTAAGTAAACTAAGAAGATTCCTTAATTTACGAAGTTGACTCTAATAGCAGGCATGAAAAACAACTTGCTCAGATGATTTTTAATGATATAAGTTTTCAAAACATCATTCTCAAATTAACGGTGTATACTTGTGGCACCACGACATCATTCTTAGTCATGAAAAAGTAATCATCACTCTCATCTTTAAATTTTGCGAGGAAATATAATGAAAATGACTCAACCACATTGTCTTCTCTTCATAAAATTAAAAGTCATATCTGAGTTGTGCCTGTCTTGACCTCCGTAAACTTTTACCTCCTTGTAAATGCTCTCATTTTCTATTTCTTCATTTTAAGCATTTTCATCACCATTTATTTTCTCGCTCTCCTCTATATTTTCAAATGACTTTTCTCTATTTATCAACCCTTTATATTTATTGACTTTAAAAGTCTTGAACTCTAGTTCATGCTTTGCCTTTTAAATCTCTTTGGTTCCTCTAGAACTCGTTTTCATACTCTATTGGAGTTTCTTTCTTGAGACTTTTACAATTTTCTTTTCAGAACTTATTTTCTTCGCACCTTTGTACCCAATATTCAATGGGTAAGAATTCATGTCTACAATTTTAAGTAATGACCTCAATTATTTGCCAAAAATAACCCAAATTTTGAATCTCTTATGCATATCCATATTTCTTAATGGATGCCCAGGAGTGACTTTCACAACATCCAGAGACTTTTCTTATGCCTTTTGTCAAACTACTTTTGACCAGTTACTATGTGGTCCTTCACCTAGCACATCTCACAACTCACATGATTTGAGATACAATGGTAGGACACTCCTCATTCTCATATAACTTGAGGACATCAATTTCTCACGCCAAATATTTATTTTGATTTTTTTTCAAAATCGTAAAGACTCTAACAAATTAACACCGTAACGTCCATTAAGATTGTTATACCTCTGATACACTTTGTTGAAGACAGAAAGTCATTAAAACTCACACACTCGCAAATATGAAGAGGACATGGAGAGATCTAGAAGACAATACACAATTAAACTCAAGTATTATCTCTTACTTCTTACACTTACATCATGCACCCTTTTACACCATTCTCACGTGATTAGAGAACATGACTTTACATAATACTACTAAGGTAACTCTTAGACTTGTATTTATAACATCAATCACCCCACTATATCTATAAAATAACTGGACTACTGCCCAAGTTCATGAACACAATAGTAATGCATTTTTAATATATGCGTTGCTAACATATTATTAGCACACCACACCACTAACACATTACTGATGACCACTAAAATTCATTAATGCACCACTCTAATAATATAAATAAGATAAACCAAGTTTATTTTTCAACAGTTTGATGGCAGATCCCTGAGTTTGACCACCCCTGCTGAATTGTTTGACCAGTCACCAGGGGTAATCCCGCCAACTGAGGTGATGGATCACCTATGCGTGAAATCGTCTTTACATGCTCGCACCAAGTTTAGGAATTAATAGTTCCAAAGTTTAACGGTTGGATTGTCGTATATTTAAGCTTTATATCTTCAATAAGATTCACCTTTGTTCGCTGCCGTTGACTTAAAGTCGGACATGTTGTATGTGATTCGGGGAGATGATTAGCGAAGAAAGATGCTTCTGTCTAACCGCTACTCTTTGTAACGATTGGACAAATTTTATTTTAAACAGAAAAATATAAGGCAAGTAAGGATAGTATGTGTGTATGTTTTACACTAGATGTGGATCAAACCTTATATGCGTATATGTGTGTGTGTATTATTTTTTATATACTACATTCTACATATACATATAAATATGCGTGTTGTGTGTTGTGTTACATATATATATATATATATATATATATGCTGGGGTTTGTGTGTGTAGGTATTTCTAGTGACAAATTTGTACCCATAGGTGTGATTTTGATTTTTGACTTAGGCAAAAGCATTTTGTTTTGAAGTAAAATGTTATTACCAAAAGCATAATGGGAAGTAACCGGACCAGTTATTGCTTTGATGTGAACTAATCGAGCCAATAATTGCTTTGCAATGATGACATTTTTTTTTCTTTTTGTGTGTTATTTATTTATTTCTTATTTTTGTTTTGAAAAAAACTAAGAATGAAAAAGTGCAAAAAATTTTCTGACAATTTCCTACCTAACGCAAGGAAAAAGGCCTCCACCAAGTATGTGTTCACCTTTTTTCTCCTCAATGTGACATCATAGTTGATAAAAAAGGTGAAGAAAAAGATAATTATATTAGAGAATATTATAAAATTGAGTACAATGAGACTTTTATATAGGTAAGAGAAAATCATCATATCAGAAACAGAAAAGAGAATCCTATATTAAGTTAAGAGAACTCTAAAATATTCTAGACATAAGACAATAGGAAAAAGGTAATTGCTATATTAATATATATCATCTAACATTCCCCCTCAAACTCAAGTTGGTAGAGAAGGACAAGCTTGGGTTTGAAGGTTAAATCCAGATTGGTGTCTTGTTACTAGTTGCACTATGTGAGATCCAAGTTGAGATGAATTCCATATATAGAGTCAGGTGATGCAAGAGCAGAGTAGGAATCCTGGGGCGAAGTCCAACAACCATCAATGTCATTGGGTGAGGTCCGACGATTAAGAACTGATTAAGAGTCCCGGGGTGAAGTCCGACGATCATAAGGTCTTGAGGTGAGGTCCGGAAACTTAGAACAAGGTAAGAGTCCTACAACGAGTTACATAAACCAAAAACAGAGCAGGAGTCTTGAGGCGAGGCCCGACGACCATAAAGGTCTAGGAGTGAGGTCGACGACTAAGAACAAGACAGGAGTCCCAAAACGAGGTCCGTAGACTAAGAATAGAATAGGTGTCCCGGGGCAAGGTCTGATGACCATAAAGGTCTCGGTGTGTGGTCCGACGACTAATAACAGAGCAGGAGTCAGAACAACACAAGAGCAGGAACCGAACAAGAAACAAAACAAGAGCCGGATCCATTGCAGGAACTGAACAAGAGTATGGTGGCATGCTTGGCAGCATTATGATCAGTGGAGGGAACAGAATCTTATGGAGGTGTAAGATTAGGATTTGGGCTAAAGGATATCAATAGAGGAAACTGAAGAAGAAAATTTTTGTTTGTTTGAGCGAAAGAGATAAGTTAGAGTTGCTCAGTAGTAATAGTAAGCGGTGACTAGGGTTTCAGCACAAACGAAGATCACTGTATAGAAAATGTAGGAAATAAAGAATAAAATTCTGAACTTAAAAAGAAAAATGAGAGCATGCAAAGAAACAAAAACACATGAATTGGTCAGGCGAACGGCAAAAGACCGTCCCCCGGAGTTTGCAAAAATAGTTGACAGACTCTCGAACCGGCGGGCCATATGGCTCTGAAACCATGATACAATAAGACTTTTATATAGGCAAGAGAAAACTATCATATCAGAAATAGAAAGGAGGATCATATATAAGTTAGGAGAAGTCTAGACCTAAGATAATAGGAAAAATATAATTGCTATATTAATATATATCATATAACAGTAGTTAAATACACCCCTCCTCTCTCTCTCTCTCTCTCTCTCTCTCTCTCTCTCACACACACACACCCACACCCACACACTGACACGCACTCACACGAATAATCTTGAAGCGTGAGACCAGTTGTAGTACTTTGAAGGAGAAAGTAAATGTAGCATGATAAATGATCGTGTAAATAGTAAAGGCAAGATGAGAAGAAATGGAGCAAAATTTTTAACAACATGGTAAGCGCATAAGCTTTGGTTAAAAAAAGTAACTGAAAATGAAATGGCATAACTATATAGAGCATTAAAAAAAAGTAGTTATAGGTTTTGCGGCCAAAATGCTGAGAATAGATAAACAATTTTTTAAACTACATACATGAACAATAGAAATTGAACAAAAAGTAAAAACACAAAACAAAATATACTAAAAATGAACAGGCCTCAAGAAATTTGGTATGTTCCTAACCCCCTCTCTCTCTCTCTAACGGTCTTCGTCACTACCGTCATTTTTCTCTGGTGGGTGATGACGTGGTAGAGTAGATCCCTTTCTTTGTTGTGTGGTATATATGTGTGTGATTTTAAGATTTTCCAATTTTGATATGGTTGAGGTGCGGTGGATGGCCTTCGCCGTCCGCGACGGATCTGCTACTGGCAGATGTGGACTCTCTCTGTGTTTGGCATCAGAGCGTGGGCGTGAGTTGTTGATGTGTTAAGTTGCCTGGGTTCCGTTTGAGCACGACAATCGCGGGGAGGGGTGTGGAGGGGTAAGTGGTCTGAGAACGAGGGATGGTCTCTTAGTCGGGTTGTGGGCATGGTGGTGCCACGGATTGGAGAATTCTGGTGAGTCTAGATCAAGGGTTTTGCTTGTAGAGTTTGTTTCCCTCTTCCCCTTGTTCTAGAAATGCGTGCATGTTCAATTTTGTTGTTAGTGGTGGTGTTAGTGTGCCTATTATGGTTTTTCTAGATTATAGTTGTCGCGGCAGACGTAAGGGGCTGTGGTGGTCAGCCGTTGGTTGCTGGTGGTTGTCCGGTGTGAATTGGGGTAGTTAGTGTCCGATTGTTGCTGGTGTCCGGTGGTGATAGGCGGTAGCGTGGTGGACTAGTAATGGCGTGGCTTTGGAGCTGTAACCGGTGCTTATAGTGCTTGGTGATAGGTGTAGGCGTGTCTGCACAAAAGTTGGTGCATGTGGCCTTGCTAAGGGCAAGTGTCGTAGAAGCAAGACATGCGTTTTTGTTGGGATTGGGCAATTGGTTTAGGGTCTCGACGTTGGTGTTGACGATAGATTGTTATATAATGTGTCTGTATTGTTAGTGAAGTTCAAGATCCCAAAAGGTCTTGAGTTTTTGTTCTTTGTCCCACATTAGAGTTCATCTCTCCTTATAACCAAGTACATGGTACATATCATTTAAATTATTTTGAGATGTTTTGGAGGAAAGATTGAGATGCTATTATGCGGTGCACCGCACGCGCGCACGTGTGCACGCGTGTGGCGCATTGTGTGCGCATTTATATATGATCTAACGGCCCATATTTTTATTAATTTTCAGAATTGTTTCTTTCAATTATTTATTTTAATGACTTTGAAAGTAATTCTAAAAAGGCACTAGAAATAACAGTTATTTATGTTATTTTTTGATTGGTTGTGTCCCTTCATGAATGGGTGGCTGTTAAGTCTATATATAAGATTCTGAAATTTAGAATAATTTACTTAAGCATTTTCCAAATTTTGAATCCCAATTTCTTCAGTTATTTACACAATTTTAAGGAGCAATTCTGAAACGAATATTCAAAATTGCTATCTGCAGATTGTTGATTTGAGTAATTCTGGAGGTGATTTATCATTAACCCGGAAGCAAACTCGAATCGATTAGGGGCAAAAATCGCCTTAAACGCGCCTCAAGCCATTGAATTTTTGTTTTCTTCTTCCTTTCTGCAATTATCTCCAACACTGGTAGATTGCAGTTCATTTTTTTGTTGACTTATCTCTTTGTTGCCTTCATCTTGTTGATTTGTTGCCACTCTTAGTTATTTTGGTGTGTTGTCTTTTTATTTTATTGCAGTCACTTTTTATATTTTATTAATTATCTTGTGGCTATTCTTTATAGGCTAATAATTTCATCGTAATTCTTATCAGATGGGACATCATATGTGTGTCTATTTACTTGTTTTTTATGGACGTGATGTAATTTGACGGGAGCTGTACGAAAGTTGATGCATGTGGCTTTGCTAAGGACAGGTGTTGCAGAAGCAAGACATGCATTTTTGTTGGCGTTGGGTAGTAGGTTTAGGATCTAGCAGATTGGAGTTGATTTTTTGTTGACTTATCTTGTCTTTTTATTGCCATCATCTTATTGATTTGATGCCGCTGTTAGTTATATTGGTTTGTTGTCCTTTAATTTTATCGCTGTCACTTTTTATATTTTATTATTTATTATGTGGCTATTCTTTATAGGCTAATAATTTAATTTTAATTCTTATTTTAATTCTTATCAGATGGGATGTCATATGTGTGTTAATTTACTTGTCCTTTATTGACATGATTTAATTTGATGTAGTTGCACGAAAGTTGATGCATGGGGCTTTGTTAGGGACAGGTGTTGCAAAAGCAGGACATGCGTTTTTTTTGCCATTTGGGCAGTGGATTTAGGGTCTAGCAGATTGGAGTTGTTTTTTTCGTTGACTTATCTTATCTCTTTGTTGCCTTTATCTTGTTGATTTGTCACCGTTGTTAGTTATTTTCATGCGTTGTCCTTTTATTTTATCGCTGTCACTTTTTATATCTTGTTATTTGTCTTGTGGCTATTCTTTATAGGCAAATAATTTCATTGTAATTCTTATTAGATGGGGATATCATTCATGCGTCTATTTACTTGTCCTTTATGGCGGTGGCGAAGCCAGAATTTCACCCTAGGGGATGCTAAAAATATATCAAAACTAATAAAAAAAATTATAAGTAAAATAGCACAAAAAAATAAAGTGCATTTTTTGATAATGCACAAAAAATACGAAAAAACATCCAAAAGGTCTAACTACATTAGCCCTTTGGCCCCCTTTTTATCATTTCATTATAAAGATAACAACAGTAGCCCTTTGGCCCCCTTTTCTTTGAACATCTGCAATTATATTGTCCTGATGATCTTGTAACTGTAGAATTGATAGTTTGAGTTTGGACAGCATATGTGCATATACTGCTGTTTTCTATTTAATTTTTGAAGTCCTAAAAATATGTGTTCATTCTATTGTTCTAACTGATTTACGGGTAGAAGTATGAGTTTCTGTTCTGTCTGTCTCCAATTAATAAAGCTCATTTATTTGATTAGGGTTTATTGGAAATGAATATTCACTCATAACCTACTAAAATTTACTTATGTTCAGTTTCAAAAATCAAGTAATCAACAGTTTCGGAACATACCTATTGTCGCTGACTCACAGGCGATGTGTTCTTGGCCGTCGGTGGAGTGAAGACCGAGAAGACTGAAAGTAAAAGATATTGGCGATTTGGCGCCGCGCCGCCAGTGGAGTGAAGACTGGAAGTCGTCCGAACTCAGATGTCAGTGTCGTCGTTGTCGGCCGTCGACGCGTAGATCTAGAACCAGATCTAGATCCAGACAGCCTAGTCCCCAGATCGTGGGGGGGGAGGGCCTTAAGTGGGGGGGGGGAGAGGGGGAAGGACATCATGGGGGTGGGGGGATGGGGACCTTTCATAAAAAAAATGATTAGCAACCCCAACAATTTGTTGCGGTTGGGTGGATATTATCCACTAGTGGGTGTGGATCGGCTCCCTATATATATATATATATATGGGAGCCGATCCACACCCACCGGTGGAGAAATAAAATTTCTCCACCAAACCGCTACAAAGAGTAGCAGTTGGTATTTTTTATTGTAAATACATAACCGCAACAAAGTGTTGCGGTTGCGACCCCCCATGGACCCCCTTCCCCCCATGGCCCCCCTCCTCCTTCCCCCCGTCTCCCCCCACCCCCTGCCCAACCGCAACAAAGAGTTGCGGTTGGCCCCCTTTCACCCACGTGGTGTCCCCCTCGGCAGCCACGTGGCCTTCCCCCCTTCCCCCATGGGCCCCCTTCCCTCGTCCTCCCCTCGGCCGCCACGTGGCCTCCCTTTCCCCCCATGGCCCCCCCTGTCCTCCCCTCCCCCATGGCCCCCCATGCCCCCAACCGCAACAAAGTGTTGCAATTGGCCCCTTCCCCCGGTCCCCCGGTCCCCTTCCCCCGCCACGTGTCCCCGTCCCCCTCTTCCCTCGCCACGTGGCATCCCCTCCCTCCGCCACGTGGCCCCGTCCCCCACCATGCCCAACCGCAACACTTTGTTGCGGTTGGCATGCCAACTGCAACAAAGTGTTGCGGTCCCCCCACCTCCACCCCACGTGGTGTCCCCCCTGTGATGCCCCCCCATGGCCCCCCTTCCCCCCGTGATGCCCCCTTCCCCCTCCCGTGATGCCACGTGGTCACTCACGGATTTTTTTTCTGTCTTCTTTCTTCTCTTTCCATCGCTTTTTTCTCTTTATAAACTCTCCTCCCCGAACCCTTTCTTCCACTTTTCTTCCACTCTCCATCATCTTTACCAACTATCTTCGTACTCCATATCTCACCTACAACAATACAAACAAAAAAATTTTACGCTAGAAGCCCGGTGGATAACCGCTAGAAGATTGGTGGATTTTTCTTTAAATATATCAAGTCAAAACAAGTAAGTATTTTTTTGGGTTTTCTTGTAATTCAATTCAATGTTAATTTCAAAGTTCAAAAATAGTCATTGTAGACTCAAATCGAAGATAACGAAAAATACAAATTGAAGGAAACAAAAATCAGATCAATCCGAGATCGGATGAGCGGTATTACATTTATAGATTTCAAAATAGCGATTTTTTAGGGCGTCTAAATTAGGATTTTTCACGAATTTATAAAAAATAGCTACAGATAGATTTTTTCAAAGTGCAAAAAAGAGACCCTAGTTATTTTTAGAAGATCTATATCAGGGAAAAAGTTCAGATTTTTTCAAATACTGGAAAGGGGTTAACTGATACGGGGAACCTTGAAAATTTGCACTGTAATTTAAAATATCAAGCCAGCGCGATTTTGCGCGAAACTTTTATGATAACCCTAGGATGTTGGGAAGTTCCATCCCCCAGGATTTCGGGCCATTCCGAAGTCGTTAGCTATTTTTTTGGCCGAACGGGCTTTTAAGCGCTCGATCCGGACACCGATTCGGGATTTTTGGGCGAAAAGTCCGTAGAATACTTTTTAGATCAAGAATGAATTCGGGAAGCTTAAAATAGCATTTCAATGCACTTTTGAGATCGTTTTGATGCCAGGGGCATTTTGGTAATTTGCCACCCCGAGAGGGGTATTTTGGTAATTTTACGGTGTTAAGTTTTTCAAAGGACTTTCTAGTCCAAAAATGTAAGTAAAACACCTGAAAGGTTGTTTTGAAGCCATCCCCCAGGATTTCGGGCCATTCCGAAGTCGTTAGCTATTTTTTGGCCAAACGGGCTTTTAAGCGCTCGATCCGGACACCGGTTCGGGATTTTTGGGCGAAAAGTCCGTAGAATATTTTTTAGATCAAGAATGAATTCTGGAAGCTTAAAATAGCATTTCAATGCACTTTATGATTATTCTGATGCTAGGGGCATTTTGATAATTTACCACCCTGAGAGGGGTATTTTGGTAATTTTATGGTATTAAGTTTTTCAAAGTTATTCTGAGATGTTTGTTGGGTCGATAGCTGCCAGGGGGTATTTTGCTTAAGTTGGAGGTGTTTTGGTAACTCATCCCCTTTAAAATTTGATAAAGGAAATATTTGGTATATTGGTATATAATTAATGTAATACATTTAAAAAGTAGTTTTAAAGCGGTTTTGAGGTATTGGGGCTGTAGCGGCCATCAGGGGGTATATTGCTAAATAACCATGTTGGCGCTAAATTTTAGGGAACTAGCGTAATTAAGCGTTCGGAGTGGTGAGAAGTGAGGAATTGTTTTAATACATTGAAATAATGAGATAATTACTTCGTGAGTTCCCTTCTTGTGCTTGCTGTCTCTTTTATTTGTCTGAGACTGAGATGAACATCCCGGAGCACGGGACATTATGTGAAAGGAGGGCCAGTGAAACATAATCACAGGCAAACAGGATGTAGGGCACGCGAATCGAGTCAGTCGTGTCGATTGAGTCCAGTAAGTCCGGTCGGTGTCTGCATTGCATTTGACTTTATCATGACATTGTGATTTTAATAGCTTATATTTGATTGATGTTTAATTTGGCGATTTAGTGTTCACGTGCATTGTAGTTGGTCAGTCAGTTCGGTCAGTTCAGTTCATTCAATATGGTGATAATGTTGTTCTGTTGGGCCTTAAAGCCGCTCAGTCTGACTAAAAGAAAAGAAAACATGTTTCTTGATCCATTGAACTGATGTTATGTCATTCTTTGAAATTCTAGATTCTTGATATCGTTGAGACCGATTATCATTTCTCCCAAGGTTGTCACTTCGCTGTCTGCGTTGTTCCTCGTATTATCTTTACTAGGCGATTTGCGCTCATTCCTTACCTGTAATGTTTTCAGGCAGTCAGGGCGGAATAGGGGAAATCTCAAGAAAAGGGAAGGAGAAAGCGCTCAATCAGTAAATCCAAAAGTAAGACGGCAATATGCTCATTTTGGGAACTAGACATTTTGTGTAAATATTTCCGTTGTGCTCATGTTGAGCTTTATGATGAAAATTTTGTAAGGATGGCTTTTTGGTAAAACCTTATGTATATTCAGGGATGTATATTCAAGGTTAGATATATGGATTTCAATGCCGGACCTCATGATACATCAATCTATACGATGACGATGACCACGTCGCGAGGCACGTATTTGACGGTGTCGATAGGGGTGTTTTGGAAACAATTCAAAGCACAAGTCACCACGATGAGTGGGTACTAAACGAGGAACAAATACAACTATTACACCGTCAAAATCTATCTATGTTCACCGATCCCGGGATTTGGTCTTGACACGACGATTGCCTTATATCCGCTCTAGTTGAACGATGGAGGAGCGAGACGAACTCATTTCACTTCCGGTTTGGTGAAATGACTATTACATTAGAGGACGTCGGATTTATACTTGGAATCCCATGTCACGGCAAACCCATTACTTCGAGCAAAACGTCTGCATCCATAGCGAAGATGGCTAGCCAGTATTTCCCGGGAATTCCGAGGGAAGCTCTTACAACGAACGACATCAAACTTAAATGGCTAAGAGAGCAGTATGGCGTGCTACCGGATGAATACACTCCTCACGATTTCGTGACGTATACGAAAGCATTCCTTCTGTATTTTATTAGAGCCATCTTACTTCAGACGCATTCGAAAAACACGGTGCATCCGAAGTATATGGTGTTCTTGGAGGATCTTGAGGAGGTATACTTGTATTCGTGGGGTTCAGCTGTCCTAGCGCACCTATATCGAGCACTGCACAAAGCTACGAGAAAGGGTGCCAAGTCCATTGCCGCCTGTCTCACTCTATTACAAGTTTGAGCATTTATTTTTTTGGTTGACGTGTTAATATATTCTAGCATTAATGTGCTAATTCCAGCTAATGTTTGCATTCACAGGTTTGGTCTTACGAGAGGTTAGCCACGGGTCGTCCACAACCGCGGGAATATTCCGATGAGACGTGGCCTAGGGTGTGGGCCTGGGGGCCTACGACCAAACGGAGGAGACGGGTAGACCCGCACCACCATCTAAAGTTCTATCGGGGGGAACTAGAAATACTCAATCCATCCCAGGTGACTTGGCAGCCATATAGCAAGGTGATGCATTGGTTGGATGAGTGGTGTTGGCAACTTCCGGTGTCGTACGTGCTGGCAGGTTTGGTTCGGGTGCCGTTTATTCACTTCGAAGTATGTGAGTTTCAGATGCCCGATCGAGCTATGAGGCAAGCTGGCTGTCTACAAGGGATACCAAAACCCGCTGTAGACATGCGGTCGTACAGGAGTGGTCGAGGGCCGAACTTCGAGGTGCCTGATGCCTTGAATTTGTTGAGCGACGAGGTGCAACAGTGGAATACCTGGCAAGAAACATATGATAGTCTTGTATCGCTGAAGGCCGACAGCATCAGCATTGAGGAGTACCTACAATGGTTTCTCAAGGTGACACGCACGAGGGTGAATCGCCCTTCCCAGGCGAGGAAGATATCGTATGCGCCACGTGAGATCTATGACCAGTTCTGGGCATTGAACATTGTAAGTCATGCTAGTGTTGTTTCAATTTTTATTTGCGCACCTTATCTACCATGCCTGAAATGATTAGCCATATTTTGTATGCATGTTTTTTAGGTTGACCAGGGCACTGAGGTGTTCAAGCAGCTGGAGGGGTTTGACTGGTTTGTCGCGCAGTCTCCTGACAATCTCAAGAGGTCCATTGAGAGGTACAAGACTGAAGTTCAAAACTTTAGTCTTGCGTACCGGGGTTACCAAGGGGAGCCGTCTAGTCGCTTGCCTCCTGACGCGTAGACTATCAGCCCCAGAGTCAGGTGTGGGAGCCGTCTACTCGCTTCCCTCTTGACACGTACGACCATCAGCCCCAGAGTTAGGTGTGGGAACCGTGAGAGATTTACGTCCTCAAGTACATGGACTACATAGCTCGCTCGGATGTGCTCGAATATGATACGTGGTCTCGAAACGATGCCCTGACGTTTAGATATAGGATAGCCTGGGAGCTGAAAAAGGGTGTAGCTAGACGCCTTCCTTACCATTATCCTGATATGTAATAGACGTTCGTATGGATTATTATTACTATTGTTGGATTTTGGATATTAAGCTTTGAAAATTGAATTAGCCTTATTATTACTATTGGTGCATTTTGGACAATGGGCTAACTAGCGTGCCTAAGATGCAATGAGCAAAAAAAAGTGACAAATAAAATTACGCCATTTTTCGGAAGCTATGAATTGGGCCCTAATGTGTGCCCGAATAGGCCTTTGAAAGGAAACCACAAAAAATAATGTATCTCGTTTTTTGTCGAAATTCATACAAATGGGCTAACTAGCATGCCTAAGATGCAATGAGCAAAAAAAAAGTGAAAAATAAAATTACGCCATTTTTCGGAAGCTATGAATTGTGCCCTAATGTGTGCCCGAATAGGCCTTTGAAAGGAAACTACAAAAAATAATGTATCTCGTTTTTTGCCGAAATTCATACAAATGGGCTAACTAGCGTGCCTAAGATGCAATGAGCAAAAAAAAAGTGACAAAAAAAACTACGTAAATTTTCGGAAGTTATGAATTAGGCCCTAAAGTGTGCCCGAACAGGGCCTTCGTAGGAAAATCCAAAAAATAATGTGTCTCGTTTTTTTTTTTCTGAAATTGATACAAATTGGCTAACTAGCGTGCCCAAGGTGCAATGAGCAAAAAAAAAGTGACAAAAAAACTACGCAATTTTTCGGAAGTTATGAATTGGGCCCTAAAGTGTGCCCGAACAGGGCCTTCGTAGGAAAACCCAAAAAATAATGTGTCTCGTTTTTTTTTCTGAAATTGATACAAATGGACTAACTAGCGTGCCCAAGGTGCAATGAGCAAAAAAAAAGTAACAAAAAAAACTACGTAATTTTTCAGAAGTTATGAATTGGCCCTAAAGTGTGCCGAACAGGGCCTTCGTAGGAAAACCCAAAAAAATAATGTGTCTCATTTTTTCCTGAAATTGATACAAATGGGCTAATTAGCGTGCCCAAGGTGCAATGAGCAAAAAAAAAAAGTGACAAAAAAAACTACGTAATTTTTCGGAAGTTATGAATTGGGCCCTAAAGTGTGCCCGAACAGGGCCTTCGTAGGAAAACCCAAAAAATAATGTGTCTCGTTTTTTCCCAAAATTGATACAAATTGGCTAACTAGCGTGCCTAAGGTGCAATGAGCAAAAAAAAAGTGACAAAAAAAAACTACGTAATTTTTCGGAAGTTATGATTCCACAAATCAAATCACAAATTTAATCATTATAAAAGTTCAATTTATACAATTGAAACATTAACCCTAACACTCATCATCATCATCATCGTCCTCTTCGACATACGGCAGGTTCGATACCTAACACTTTATAATGGTTTCTCTTGTCATGATCAGTCATCTTATTACACAACGCACACTTTCACAATTTTTTTTGACCCGTTGCTTCTTCAATCGGATTCTTCATGCGTATTGCTCGTTTTTGCCCTTTTGTTTGAGAAATAATCGGATAGTGCCGTCAATGACTGGCTGTGAAGCTCGATTGAGCGGTCTGTCTCTTCTTTCTGGTAATGCCGCCCTAAACTGTGCAAGGTTAGCCTTATCCCGTGCGGCTGCTTCAACTTGATACCTGTACCCATCGAATGTTGACGCTGCATCCAATGATAAACCGTGCATGATGTTACAAAGGTGATTATATCGCAGCGTCTCAGATTGCTCGAAATCAACTGAAACATTGGGCACGTAAGGAATGTGACCGTGGACTCTATTGGCTTCCTTCGTCCACCGTTCCAAGATATACTGTGGAGGGATTTCATGAGCATTCTTGGCGCTAAAAACCCTCAACGCGTGTCGACAAAGTATACCTTTATGCTCAAACAGTTGACAGTTGCAATTAACCATCCCGGTGTCCTTACAAACTGCAACGGTAAAATGTCTTCTGCTCCTCGGAGCCGACGAAGAGCACGGATTGGTGAAATTCGTCACATTTGTCAACGCATAAACCTTGAGATCTCTGGTGGAATACTCATGCAACTTTGTCATGCTATATTGACTTTAGCAGTTCCTCTTGAAACTATCTAAACATTTCCTTCGTATAGACTTGAGCCGCATGAGCCTCCAAAGGTGAAAAGACTACTATGGCTCTTTCTTTGTAAACTGTAGCCGCGTCGGCTTCTCTCTCAAGAAAAAATTGCCTGTCAAGAGCTTTCTGCATCTCTAGTACGAACTCTTGTATACTAGAAGAATGGCCTACGTACCCATCAAAGAATGCATTCATACCTTCGCTTCTCGAGGTCGTAGTCATTCCGGCTGCAAAAAATTGCTTGGTGTAGGCACCGACCCACTGTGTCTTGATCTCATACAACGATTGTAACCATTCATGATTGTGCAAATAGTAGTCATCCATTAACTTGGCCCACCTCTCCTCGAACACGTCTACCGTCAATGATTTCTTCACACATGTATTAAAGTCAGTCTTGAATGTCGGATGGTTTGCATATACATTGTGAAGCCGTTCGGGATATTTGTTGCTTATGTGCCATGTGCACAGGCCATGGTGAGTATCTGGAAGGACCTTAGCGATTGCATTTTTCATTGCCAGATCTTGGTCGGTGATGATGGTCTTTGGAGGAACATGATACATTGCTTTAAGCCACGTTTCAAATAACCACGTAAATGACTCCTCCGTCTCATCCCTAAGCAGGGCAAAGCCAAACAAGATTGACTGATAGTGGTGGTTCACCCCGGTGAACGGAGCAAAAGGCATAGAGTACTTATTTGTGCGGTATGTGGTGTCAAACGTCACAACATCCCCAAAATTTTGGTAAGCAGCTCTAGAACGGGCATCTGCCCAAAATATAGTACTAATGCGGTTCTCATCATCCAGTTGGAGACTATAGAAAAAGCCAGAATTCTCACTCTGAAGGTGCCTAAAGATATCAAGTGTAGCTTGAGAATCACTCTTACCGAAAGACTCTCTCCTCTGAAAACGAAGTTCATTTCGAAGGTCTACTTCGTTGAAACTCAACTTGTCAATCCCCCCAACCTGGCTTGAGAAAACCCCATCATTCTAGAAGGTGGAATTTTAGCCTCGGCCATTGTAAATATCAGTTGTCTGTGTGCCGCGCTTATTTCTCGGTGTTGATGAATTTGACTAATCTTACTAGGGGTCATCAACTGATGATTATGGCTCAACTCCACTCTCGTCACAACCCAATGGCTTTCATTTCTCCGGTGTACTGCATACACATGGGCCTTGCAGCCGGTACCCGGAAATGTGTCCCGTTTTCTTTGTCTTGTTGGCCCTTCGTCACTGACCTGAACAACCGGGGGTACATACGGTGCTCCTCTATGACACTCAAATAGTCTTCCACAAATTTGATCTGTATTCGCCCGTTTTCTACTCGTCTTAATTCTAATACCGAAACCTATCGTTTTCGAATATGCTCTATAGTATGCTTCAACTTCGTCCAGTGTTTGAAAAACTTGACCCAAGTAAGGTGGATCAGAACCTTCACAAAAAGTATTTCCTCCAGTTGCATCCATATTGATACTGAAATCTAAAAAATAAAAATGTATATCATTCTCAACAAGTCATAGAATTAAATAAAATAAAAATAAAAATTATTTCCTCCAGTTGTGTTACAATGTTCAATCACCAAAATACCCCCGGTGAGCGACAAATTATCGAAATGCCCTCGGGGGTTCATTATCACCCTAACGCCCCAAACCAGCTTCAAAACAACCTTTCAGGTGTTTTACTTACACTTCTGGACTAAAAAGTCCTTTGAAAAACTTAACACCGTAAAATTACCAAAATACCCCTCTCGGGTTAGCAATTTACCAAAATGCCCCTTGGCATCAGAAAATCTCAAAAGTGCTTTGAAATGCTATTTTAAGCTTCCCGAATTCATTCTTGATCTAAAAAGTATTTTACGGACTTTTCGCCAAAAAATCCCGAACCGGTGTCCGGATCGAGCGCGTAAAAGCCCGTTCGGCCAAAAAATTAGCCAACGACTTTGGAATGGCCCAAATTCCTGGGGAATGGAACTCCCCAACATCCTAGGGTTCTCATAAAATTTTCGCGCTAAATCGATCTAGCTTGATATTTTAAATTACACTGCAAAATTACAAGGTTCCCCGTATCAGTTAATCCCTTTCCAGTCTTTGAAAAAATCTGAAATTTTTTCCTGATATAGATCTTTTAAAAATAACTAGGATCTCTTTCTTGTACTTTGACAAAATCTAGCTCTACTTATTTTTTATAAATTCGTGAAAAACTGTCTAATTAAGTTTTCACCTTTAGCGACAATTACGTTTCGTATTCACATTAAACAAACATAGTATTACACCTTAGGAACACACATGGCGTTAAAAATTATTTCCTTCATTGACCGTAAAATTTTACAATGTTCAATTACCAAAATACCTCCGGTGAGCGATAAATTACCGAAATGCCCCCGGGGGTTCATTATCGCCCTAACGCCCCTAACCAACTTCAAAACAACCTTTCAGGTGTTTGACTTACACTTCTGGACTAAAAAGTCCTTTGAAAACCTTAATACCGTAAAATTACCAAAATACCCCTCTCGGGGTGGAAATTTACCAAAATGCCCCCTGGCATAAAAAAATTTCAAAAGTGCTTTGAAATGCTATTTTAAGCTTCCCGAATTTATTCTTGATCTAAAAAGTATTTTACGGACTTTTCGCCAAAAAATCCCGACTCGGTGTCCGGATCGAGCGCGTAAAAGCTTTCGGCCAAAAAATAGCTAATGACTTCGGAATGGCCCGAATTCCTAGGAATTGGAACTTCCCAACATCCTAGGGTTCTCATAAAAGTTTCGGCGAAATCGCTCTAGTTTGATATTTTAAATTACACTGCAAAATTACAAGGTTCCCTGTATCAGTTAACCCCTTTCCAGTCTTTGGAAAAATCTAAAATTTTTCTCTGATATAGATATTTTAAAAATAACTAGGGTCTCTTTTTTACACTTTGGCAAAATGTAGCTCTAGCTATTTTTTATAAATTCGTGAAAAACTGTCAAAAAACACGAATTTTGGACTATGGTAAGAACAATTTAAGCATAACACAATTTAAACAATCCATTGGTAGGAACAATTTGAAATTAACATTGAATTATAAGAAAATTCAAATTACTTACTTGTTTTGACTTGATATATTTAAAGAAAAATCCACCGATCTTCTAGCGGAAAAATCCACCGATCTTCTAGCGTAAAATTTTTTGTTTGTATTGTTGTGGAGATTATGTAGGTGAGATATGGAGTTAGAAGACAGTCAGTAAAGATGATGGAGAGTGGAAGAAAGGGTTCGGGGAGAAGGGATTACAAAGAGAGAAAAGCGAGGGAGAGAGATGAAAGAAGACAGAGAAAAAAAAGTTCGTGAGTGAGCAGTAGTCAAAGACTGGGAAAGAAAAAAAAATGGCAGAAGACTTTGCGTCCAAAGCTTTAGGGGGGAGGACACCACGTGGCATCACGGAGAGGGAAGGGGTGGGGCCATGGGGGGAGGGGGCACCACATGGGGGGAGGGGGGAAGGGGGCCATGGGGATAAGAGGCCAACCGCAACTAAGAGTTGCGGTTGGGTTTTTTTTGGGGGGGGGGGGGGCGGGGGGAAGGACATGAGAGGGGGAAATGATTAGCAACCACAATAATTTGTTGCGGTTGAGTGGATAATATCCACTGGTGGGTGTGGATCGGCTCCCTATATATATATATATATATATATATATATATATATATATATATATATATATATATATATATATATATATATATATATATATATATATATATATATATATATATATATATAAGGAGCTGATCCTTTAAGAGCGCTAGCAAAATGGGACAAGTTGCTAGCGCGATCTGACCGTCCACGCCCGATCTGTGGACGGTCCAGATCTTTTTTTTGCATTTTTTTAAGTCCACGCGCGTCCGCTACATTATGTAGCGGACTATTTTTTGCGTTTTTTTGACAATAATACCCTCCGAGTCCGTCCGCTACATAATGTAGCGGACAAGTTTTCAGACTTTTTTTTTTCTCTTTCTGTCATTAATGTTCTGACTTTTTTTTCTTTCTCTCTCTCCTTTCTCTCATCCGCTACATAATGTAGCGGACTAATTTTCTCATATCTTTTTTTCTCTCTCTCTCTCTCTCCCTTCATTAATGATCTGACTCTTCTCTCTCTCTCTCTCTATCTCTCTCTCTCTCCGGCGAGTCTGAATCAAATGGGTAGGTGTATTCGCCGACCTCGTCACTCCTGGCAGAGCACCTTCTGTCACTGCCTTCTTCCTCGCGGCAGGCTCCCTCCATATTGCTGCCTTCTTCTTCGTCGGTGAGATTGTAAATCCGCTCCTGGTTCCCTGTTTCCTGAACTAGCCGCGAAGCCAAACCATCCCTTTCTTCCAATTCCCAGTTTCTTTATTTGTCTTTTGTTTCGTTGATTGATCCCACCGACACACACACACACACACACCCACTTGTATGTGCTGCTGAAGATACCAACAAATTCTGCCCTACCATCGCCCACATTTGGAAAGCCTCCCGCCGGATTTACAGAAGATCCTCCTTAATCTATCAGGGACAAGTTGTGGGATGTTACTCCTGCGGTAGTTAAAGAATTCCCATTAGAAAAAGCAAAGGCTATAGCACTGCGGCAAATGCTAGGTCTGGGACAGGAGGCGTTGAAGTGGTCTCTTATTGTGCTGTTCATCTTTAGCTCCGTATCAGACTTCGTATATTCAGTATCTAGAAACAAGGAGCTGCTAATTCCTTTTGGTCTCTTTGTTGGCTGCATGTTTACAAACCTCTTGAAGGAGACATTTCAAGACTTGTATCCCACCTCAACAGTATATTTCTTTTGCTTTACTCTCCCTTGAGTCCTTTCATCTGTCTGCTCATGAAGCAGTAATCCGTAAATGTCTTATGTTTGGTAGGAGAGATGCCTCAGTTGGCACCTCGTAGGCATGGGTTGCTTCTTTGTTCTTGTTAGAGTTCTCGCTGCATATGTTACTGCAGGTGCTCGAGTTTTTCTTTGGTATGCTGCAAATGGTGGATTAATGCAAATCTGGTGGCTATGGAAAAGTTTACCAGAAGAAGAACAAAACAATGGAGAGAATGCCTTGCAGGACATCGTTTCGACATCTATGATAGCAGAAGACTAAGGATAATGGGATTGTTCATGAGAATCCCACAAATCAGTTCTTACATAATTAGGTAAACTGGTCTATGTTGCAACTGAAGTGACATTTTTTTTTACCTTCTTGTCCATAAAATTCCGAAGAAACAAGCAGATGTCCAAGTCCCGCACAAATTATCCCCGCACGAGCTTCACTCCTTCACCTTTGTTCTGTTTCTCTCCATCCATGCCCATGGTTTCCCCTTCACCGCCATTACCAGCATCATGAACTCTTCAAGCCCTCAATCCATGGCCAACTCCACACCCACTGACACTTCCGGCAAGAAGGTCCGGAAGCCTTACACCATAACCAAGTCTAGAGAGAGCTGGACCGACGAAGAAGAAGGCAGCAATATGGAGGGAGCCTGCCGCGAGGAAAAAGGCAGTGACGGAAGGTGCTCTGCCAGGAGTGACAAGGTCGGCGAATACACCTACCCATTTGATTCAGACTCGCTGGAGAGAGAGAGAGAGAGAGAAGAGTCAGAGCATTAATGAAGGGAGAGAGAGAAAAAAAGATATGAGAAAATTAGTTCGCTACATTATGTAGCGGACGGACTTAAAGCATAACCTGCCTACTCGTCCGCTACATAATGTAGCAGACGGAGAGAAAGGACAGAAAAAAAAAACATGGCAGAAGGTGAGGCTATTTTTGTCAAAAAATGGTCTGCTACATAATGTAGCGGATGAACTTAAAAAAAACGCAAAAAAAGATCTGGACCGTCCACAGATCGCGTGGACGGCCAGATCGCGCTAGCAACTTCTCCCATTTTGCTAGCGCTATCAATGGATCAGCTCCCATATATATATATATATATATGAGTCGTGATCCATTACTAGCGTTAGTTAGTTGCTAGTGCGATTTGGCCGTCCGCAACATAATGTAGCAGACCATATTTTACCGTCCACTACATTATGTTGCGGACGATGAAAAAAATTGCTGCTATGGCCCGCGATTTGGCCGTCTATTCTCACGAGTGGATGGCCAAATCGCGCTAACAACTTGAGTTAAGTTGCTAGCGCTAGTAATGGATCATATATATATATATATATTCAAAATATGAGGGGGTACATTAGCACCCCCTCGTACAAGTGTGGCTCTTTTATGGACATGATGTAATTTGATGTGGCTGCATAAAAGTTGATGCATGTGGCCTTGCTAAGGACAGGTGTTGCAGAAGCAGGACATGCGGTTTGTTTGCGTTCGGTAGTAGGTTTAGGGTCTAGCAGGCTGAAGTTGATTTCTGTTGACTTGTCTCTTCTCTTTGTTGCCTTCGTCTTGTTAATTTGTTGCCTCTATTAGTTATTTTGGCGTGTTGTCTTTTTATTTTACCGCTGTCACTTTTTATATTTTATTATGATTTATCTTGTGGCAATTCTTTACAGGCTAATAATTTTATTACAATCTTTATCAAATGAAAATGTCATATGTGTGTTTATTTCCTTGTCCTTTATGGCTATGATGTAATTTGACCGCTTTTTAGTGTTTACCAACAGTACGTGTTTTATTCTTAATTAAAAAAAATAAAAGAAAGAACGAAAAAAAGAAAAAAATCTGTCTGCAAGAAGTACGGACGTGCGCATATCATTTTGGCAGCTTCCAAACCAAAGCAGTGATTGAGGAGAAAAATTGACGTCTATGGTTATTGGGTCGTACCCCCGGGATGGGAAACGGGGCCTGAGTGCACCTTTAAAGTAGACAACTTTGTCTAAAGTTAATTCGAAAAGGACATGGGCCTACCGTCAATTTTACTTACTCCGCTAACTAAGTAAAACATTTTGAAATGATTTATTTATAGGTTTTCTAGTAACTTGCGAAATACCAATATTTCTGCAAAATCATGATTATATAACTTGGTGATGAAAATGACACGTCACTATCATCTGCCACAACCGTCGTCCTGTATCTCCCTGGATCTATAATTGCCATACTAGTTGACATGACCTAAGACCCGCTATTCTTTGGTAAGAATTTAGTCATTTTATGTCACGTTTGTTCGTTCAAAATATATAAAACATAAATGTATGGGGCGTTCCGATTATGAGAAATGGACCATATTCCCTTCACGTTCATAGCGGGAGGGTGGGAATGAGCCACCTTTGTGTTAAAAATATCAAAATATAATACTGTTTATAAAGAGAAAGTCAATTTTGACTAACATATCTTCTGACGTTACACTTTATTTTGACGACAAGTTGGCAAGCGCATCCCACTTACGCACCTTTATCACTTCTAGGTCTCTTTTTTGCGACTCGTCAGTAAATATTTAACGGTCAAAATTTATTGCCATCAGTTTGGTCAATCCAAACCGCATGCTCCAAGACATGTGTGCGCCTTCATCATCGATAATCACTCAAATGTTGGTATGGGTGCGCCGCTTGGATATATGGTCTGCCTAAGCTTCTGCATTGGAGGGATGAAGCCCGAGCTCCTTCACTTTTAGGGGTGGGGGAAGCTCCTTCAATTGGGAGGGGGATGGGGTAGGGCCAAGCTCCTTCCCTTGCAGGGATTGACATTAGCCTTCTCCTCTTCAGTGCCTTTTCCTCACACCCTTAGAGTCTCTCTTCTCCTTGGGGGCTCCATGCTCCATGCCCTCGGTCGCCATAATACTTCATCGCATTTGAGCGCTGTCTCGGCACTATGTGCCCTTAGCACTATGCCCGTCACTGTGATGACTAACTGCGCCCGAGCACTGTCTTATGTTACACGCCTCGGTATTATTTCCCTCTGTTGCGCTCATGGGCTATGATCGTGTTAAGTGTCTCATCACAAGCCCTTATTTGCAGTGCCCTTCGCACCATCTACATTGATCCCCTCAACACCGCACATATTATGTCGCGCCCATACGATCCGCCACTTATAAGATGTGCCCACATCACTCCATCAACTGTAATGCCCTCAGTGTTGGTCCAAATCTTCACCACACCATGCACACCACACCTTGGTCATGAAACATGCTTCAACCTTCCCTCTAGAGAGTGTAGCATCCCTCAGGGCAGGCAACTCTTTTCGGGACCTTACCTGAGAGAGCTCTGAGTGTTCCGCCATGAGGACTCTTCTTCTGCAAAGTAGGCATTCTTCATGGGCACTACCTATACGCCGATTAAGCTACTCTTCTGGGACATTGCTTTGGCACACTCTGAGTGCTTCAGAGTAAGAACTTGTTGTTACAAGATAGTAGACTTTCCTGGGACATTATATCCACTACGAAGCTCCGAATGCTCCGGTGTGAGGACTCTTCTTTCCGCTATAAGATGACTCCTTCTGGACACTACTTCATCCCGTCGGTTAAGCTGATCTTCTGGGGCACTACCTTGGTGCGTTAGGTAGGAGACTTTTTTAGGACATTACCTTGAGCTATTAGGTTGGTAACTCTACCCAGACGCTACCACAATGCACTCTAAGTGCACCGACACAAGGATTCACCACGAGATAGACGATTCACTTAGGACTGAATCTCTACTAGGTTGTCTGCGTGAGCCACATACGTGCTCTGCCACTAGGGGTTCTTCATCGGCACCCCTAAGGATCACGATCCCTAGGTCACTCTGAGACTGGAACAAGTCATCGCAGGGCATCACGCTTTGTCGGTCTGGCAGCTGGGCATTTGGTCTTCCCCACCGCTGTTAGGTTGTCCGCGTCTCTCGGCATCGCTCTGGGACTTAGTAAGAGCTTTGGATTGATGGTCAGATCAAGGTATTCTCTAGCCACACTGGCGTTGTCTGAGTCTGTCTCTCTAGATAGGTAAAGCAAAGTTGTGACCTCGTCGGTGAGGTGCCACTCTCAGGGAATGCCATGTGTTGCTTGATGACATGGCATTGCCAACTCCTATCAATAGCTGACTGAAGAATTTATTTTCAAAAGTACTTAACTTATTTGAAATTTCACTTTCTTACTTTAAAACTTCAAAGCTAACGAATTTAGAGAAACAGACCTAGAGAATCGGCCTGATCACTCAGGACCTTGACGTCTAAACCTGAGTGTTGGACTCTTGACTATCTTCACGTATTCACTTCGTGTCCTCGCCCTCATAGGGCTACCACTCCAGGGGAGAGGGTGTAGGTTGCCTTCTCTGCCCTTACTCCGTTCTTATCTGTCCCATATGATCACACTTGGCTCATGAATCAGACTGCATTAATTATGACACCTTCATGTGTGCTATAAATCCAGCCACTTCCTTGGCATCAAAAGTAACATTCTTTGCTGTTAGATGTTCATGGTGTGATCAAAAGGTTGTGGCTTGTTCTTGGTGTTTGATCTAGGTAGTTGGATTTGCAATGGTGTGATCAGAAGGTTGTACCTTATTCTTGGTGTTTGGATCTAGTTTGTTGGTGTTCGGATTATCTGCACTAGATTACCTAGGTTAAGGAGACTATTATGTGGCTATAGTTCAGCATTTTCTCTTAGTTGGCAGAGTAACATAGGCACGTGGGTAATAGCACTGATACAAGATGAGTGCGGAGGTTAGTGAGAGGGTTGTCTTATTTTGGTTGGGTGGAGTGAGGAAAAGGAGGAAAAAGAAAGAAGAAAATATATACAAGAAATGAAAAAGGACTTGAGCAGCTATATCTTATTCATGGGTTTACGGTTGTCTTAGAAAATCCGATACTTTGAAAATAAAAGAATGTTTCTATTATATTTATTAGAATGACTTTTCATAGATCCACTAGGATTTGCTCTTGGTGTTACTGTCAAGTTTATTACATTGGATCCATCAGTGTGAGTTATGACCTAGTGTTACTTTCTTGTCATGTAGTTTAGATCAAAGGTTAAATACACGTTAGTACCCTGAGACTATCCCAAAATCTTACCTGAGGGTCGAAATATTTATTTTTTACACAAAGAGCCTGTATTTTCAAATTCACAATAAGTAAAAGTTTTCGTCCGAATTCCTAACGTTTTAGGCAAAATCATTAGGGGCAATTTTGTCCGGACATGTTTAGTTTTTTTCTCTCTCTTTTTTTCCCAATTTTGCACTTCTTCTTCTTCACAAACCCACCCACCCGCCCCCTCACCCCCTAACTCGTCCCCCACCCCACCCCACCCCTTACCCAAGCCCCACTAGTACCCCAAATTAAAACTCATAAAGACACCAAATCACAACAAATCACACACAAATCGGCCTACACTAGATTGGCATCACCGCTGCCAAAACACCGTCATGCCGCCGTGTCGCTGCCATCAACATCACCACCGACGCCAGTCTCATCACAGCATCGTCAGCGCCAACATTGCCCATCAACGTCAAGACTAAAACCATCATCGCTTCACCACCATCACTAGTCACCACCACCGCGAATCACCTAAAACCAACCTCAGATTGGCCTCACAATCGTACCACCAAATAACTACAACCCGCTGGCATTACTGCTGATATCATAGCAGCACCACTAGTAGTCAAATCAGAGTTGCTGGCGGCCCGATCGATCATCAACACCATCATCGCCGGACGTTTACCACCGATCACATGGTGGATGATGGGATTGCCGTTAAGAGTTGATGTGACTTTTGGTTTGCGAGGTGGTTAGCGAGGTGGTCGACGGTGTGACTCTTGGTTTTGCGACAAGGTTGGCAAGTTGGTGGCCGATCTAGGGACTTTGAGGGTTGGCGAGGTCACCAGGGGGCTGGATGTGGAGAAGGTAATGGCTGACGACGGTTGGTACTGTCGTGGCTGGTCGCCAGCGACTGGCACCTTTGTTTTCGATCGTGGGTGGGGCTTGGGAAAAGGGTTGGCTATGATTTGTAAATTGGGATTAAACTAGGGTTTTGAAAAAAAATTTAACCTGTCCGAACAAAATTGTCCTTGACGATTTTGCCTAAAATGTTAGGAATTTGGACGGAAACCCTTGTTTATTATGAATTTGAAACTACAAACAACTCTTTTGTGTAAAAAATAAATATTTGTACCCTTAATTGAGATTTCAAGATAATTTTAGAGTACTAACGTGTATTTAACCCTTAGATCAAATAGCCCGGACGACTTCAAAATCCTAAGGTTAGTATTTGGGCTATGTCTGGATAAACATTGTATTGTTTTTGTTTTTTAGTTTCAACAAGATGCAACTATTCCTTTTTCAAAAAAGATGTAAATTTTGTATTAACCTTGTCTAAATAGCATTTGTAACGCTGCACCTCTTTGAGTTATGATTACGCTCGTTATGCCACAAATCAGAGAATTACACTAACATTTTTTTCTGTTAGATTGTAGTAGACAACGTTATATAGTTGTGCATAATCACATAATTTCCCTTACTAGTGCATCAAATTTGCACAGCACGCTTCGCTTCCCGATTTTAGTCTTTAAGAATCCCTGTTTCATTATGGCAAAATCCCTTAAGGCAGAATCCCTCAACACCAATGCCTCTCCCTCTAACTTCAATCACGTTAAACGGAGGGCAACCACTATCTATCCACCCGGGATAGAACTGCTGCCGAAATCTACACTCCTAAGACACAACTGGTGACGAAAGAATCAGATTTTTGCTTTTAGATCTCATGAATGAATTCTAAGACCCTGCCAAAATGTTCTGTCGTCTCTGTGGAGTCCACCTTGTTTCGATTAACATTGCTATATATCGATAACAATGCCGAGTTGGGTCCGCGATAGTGGCCTTGGATTGTCTAATCTAGTCAGAGATTGATTAACAATCTTGGTGGTGCTTTGGTGTTTCCTAGGACGGTTTATTTTGGGCGTAGGGTACAAACCATAATGGGGTTTTATGAAAATCCAAAACAGACCTGACAATCTCGACCTACCGCTTCGACACCGTTCAAAATATAGGGTTTAGATGAGGGGGGTGGCTTGGTGGCGGTGTTAGATACAAAATTCAATTGTTGTTTTTATGTAATTTTCCTAACACATATTGTGCGTCAAAACGAGCCGATTGGAACCGAAGAATGGTAGGTTATGATTTTGTTATGAGTTGGTGAATATTTCGTTATGAACCAGTGAATATTGTTTTACGGAATTATGTTTCAAAACCGAAATCCAAAAATGGTAAACAAGCCCAATTTTTCTAAAACTGTAACGATGAAAAACAATGAAAAGACTTTCTAAACACGAATTGGTTAGGAGTTCAGGCAAGGGATACCTCGTTAGCATTCCTTTGAGCAAGTTACATGCTTACTAGATAACGCGGTCGCTTTAAAAGTCAGATTTTTTTTTGCATGAAATTCTCATCTCCAACAGCTTTTTGACAGAGCTTTCTTTCATTGCTCACCTGCACTCCCCATTACTATTTTTGCCAAATTTCATTGCCAATTTCTTGTAATCGCTCAACATCGTCACCGGCCACTTTCTTCCATCTTTATTTTTTTCGGATTAAGAGTGAGAATTGTATTTCATCAAGATAAAAGTAGACAGAGTTATCATGTATATACTGAGACTTGAATATTTACAATCAAAATATCTCAGTTAGAGAGAAGATCCCATCATTTCTTCCTTGTTGCGGCACAGAATTATTCCTATAGGTTGCAAGTGATCAAAACACTTGGACACAGAGTGATTCTCCATAAGCATAGTACCCTATGTATACATATACCATTCAGACCCGAAGTGATGGACACCGGCTAAATGTGTAAAAGGTTGGGTACTGTGGATGAGTCCGTCAATCCGGTGATTATGTAATATCTGTGAAACAGACTACAAATCTAGTAGATATAAAAAAAGGTGTGTGGCATCCTGACTGGCGTACACTACAAGAAACAGTGCCTTTAGCGACCGCCAGACGCGGTCGCTAAAGGTGTCAACGTGGTCGCTAACACGGTCCCTATAGACCAGGTCGTTAAATTTTAGCGATCGCTTATAAAATTCGGTCGCTAATTTAGCAACCGCGTTGACTACATTTAACGACCACCTATGACAGTCGCTAAATATTTTTTATTTAATTTTTTTAAAATATTTTTTATTAAATTATACTATATCTTTAGCGACCGAATTAGCGACCGACAATTGCGGTCGTTAAATATTTGAAAATATTATTTTTTAAAATATTAAAATTAGTGACCGCTTGATTTTAGTTAGCGACCGCACATCACGGTCGCAAAACCTAGCTTTGCAAAAAAAAAAAAAATGCAGGTCAAATAATTTGTCCAAAACCTGTCACAGAACTAATATCAATTCATAAGCAATTCATATCCAATCGAATGATCCAAAAACCGATTTAACCTCGGTTGAAACGATTTTGAATGAATGCATTGAAAGCTGCACATCACGGTCGCAAAACCTAGCTTTGCAAAAAAAAAAAATGCAGGTCAAATAATTTGTCCAAAACCTGTCACAGAACTAATATCAATTCATAAGCAATTCATATCCAATCGAATGATCCAAAAACCGATTTAACCTCGGTTGAAACGATTTTGAATGAATGCATTAAAAGCTTTCAACGCATTCATTCAAAACCATTTCAACCCCCTGTCCCGCATTCATTCAAACAGCTTGTCGCATTCATCAAAGTATAGATAAATGTTAACATATGCATTAAAATAAAAGAATTCATACAGTTAAGTACCGATGATCAATTCAAAACAATAAAATAACATTCATTGCGTTCGAAATGGATGATTAGGCGGTAAGAATTGTTTGTGACACCCCCAAACGGAAGTCTTTCCCCCGTGCTTTAAGGTGAAAGCCTTACTCACTTTCATACAATAAGGACATGCCAACCTACCGTGTATACTCCACCCACACAACATACCGTATGCAGGGAAGTCATTGATAGTCCACATGACTGCTGCCCTCAAGTTGAAGTTCTGTTTAAGAGATGCATCAAATACTGGGGCTTCAACTTCTCACAGATTTTTTTAACTCATCGATCAACGGCCGCAGGTACACGTCTATATTTCTACCTGGGCTCGTAGGTCCAGGAATGAGTAATGAAGAAAACATGAATTGTTTCTTCATACACACGTCTGGGGGAAGGTTATACGGGACAATGATCACATGCCACGTAGAATAGGGTGTGCTAGAGTGCCCAAAAGGATTAAACCCATCAGTAGCGAGCCCAAGTCGCATATTTCGAACTTTTGCAGCAAAAGATGGGTGTCGATAATCAAATTCTTTCCATGCCTCTCCATCGGCAGGGTGTCTTAATAAATCGGGAACTTTGCTGCGGACGTGGCTATGCCATCTCATGTGCTCTGCCGTTTTAGAAGAGTAATACAACCTTTGAAGCCTTGGTGTCAGCGGGAAGTACCGCAATATCTTCCATGCTATCTTTCTTTTATTCCCACTGGTCAGTTTATTCCTTGCATGACCACAAACCAGACACTCGCTCAAGTCATTGTTCTCCTTCCAAAATAAGACACAATCATTATTACAAGCATCTATCTTCTGGTACCCCAAAACAAGTTTCATCATCATTTTCTTAGCACTATAGTACGTGTCAGGCAACTTCTCATCCTCTGGCAACATTTCTTTATTAAGCTTAAAAAAAGTATCAAAACCCCTATCATTTAGATCATGCTCAGACTTTAAGTGTAGCATCCTTGTCACTGCAGATAACTTGGTGTGCTTTGTACTTCCATTCCATATTGGCTCCTCAGAGTCTTGTAACAGTTTATAAGATTTCTGTGCGCTCGGGTTTGGCTCTTTTTCCACACAGGGTTACCATCGTTAAAATAGTTATCCCAATTAATGCCACTAGGCCCAGCTTCCATTACCATATGTTGATACTGGGAAAATCCTGGATCTCTAGGACTGTACTGTCTGAACTCAGCGGTGACCTCAGTGGACACCCTCAGAATTGGTTCCTCGTGCTGAGTCCAATTCGTATAGTTACTCATAAAACCTCTATGGAACAAATCAAAAGTTACATTGTCGGGGGCTTTCCAACTTAACAGCTGACAACCATTGCACGGACATTTAATCGTGCCGTCATACACAAACTCCCGTTGATTCAAAGAAAATAGAATAAACACGTTCACTCCCTGTCTAAACTCTTTTGATACCCCAATCCCACTTGGAGCAATCCTCCTTCGTATCCAACTTCTATCCACTGACATGATATATATCTCTCACTGCCTGTTAAACCTATACAAGTTGAGTTCAAAATTAGTGTTAAGTAGGGCTGATTAGTGCTAATTAGGGTTATTTAGTGTCCATTAGTGTTATTTAGGACTAATCAGTGCAAATTAGTCATAATTAGGGCTATTACTGTTAATTAGAGCTGATTACTGCTAATTAGGGCTATTTAGTGTCTGTTAGTGTTAGTTAGGACTAATTAGGGCTGATTATTGCGAATCATGGTCAATTAGAGATAATTAGGGCTGATTAGCCTAATTAGTGTTAACTAGTGCTAATTAGGGGTAATTAGTATTAAGTGGGGTTGATTAGCGTATTTATTGTCAATTAGCCCTAATCAGGGATAATTAGGGCTGATTAGCATAATCAGTGTTGATTAGTGCTAATCTTCATAGCACTGACACGTACACTGTGTCCGACACCAACATCGACCGGGACATCACAGAGAGGTGTCGGACACGTGTTCAAAGGTGCTGGTGAGGTGTCGGTAGTTGTCGGACACCATACCTAGACTCGTATAAAGTGTCGGTGCTGTGTAGGTGCTAATTAGGGATAATCAGCGCCGATTAGTACAAATTAGGGCTATTTAGTGCTAATTAGGGCTGCATAGTGCTAATTATGCCTAATTAGGGCTTCTTAGTGTCCATCAGTGTTAATTAGTGTTAAGTAGGGCTGATTAGTGCAAATTAGGATTATTTAGTGTCCATTAGTGTTATTTAGGGCTAATCAGTGCAATTAGTCATAATTATGGCTATTAGTGTTAATTAGAGCTGATTACTGCTAATTATGACTATTTAGTGTCCGTCAGTGTTAATTAGGGCTGATTATAGCTAATAATTGCTAATCATTTTTAATCAGGGTCAATTAGAGATAATTAGGGCTGATTAGCCTAATCAGTGTTGACCAGTGCTAATCAGTGTTGATTAGTACTGATGCCAAGGAATGTGGGTTCGTACCTATGTGGAGGTGCCACAAAGGCTGCAGTCCGAGTCAGCTTCCAAGTGTTCAAGATGAGAGACAACAAGGACGGAGAACAAGGCTTCCCAGACGAGGCCGTGACGAACATGGCCGGCAGTCGACAGTCCAAGTTAGGGTCTGAGTCGAGGTTCGATGTTACAGTCCAAAGTTATGTTTCCCTCACTAGAATCCAAGAGCTCCCCAAATTCTAGAGTGAGAGGGTGATTTTGTAAGAATGAATCAAAAGTCCTTTTTTGAGTTGTAAAGTTCACTATTTATAGGAAACAGTGTGCTTATGTCATAAAATGCCACATGTCATCCCCTGGGAGTGACACGTCACCAGGGGGTCCCAAAATACCTGTTCTCCGTTGGACTGCCGGTTCCCAAATTCGCGTTGCCTGCCTCGCACAGCGTCGCTCTACCTGTCTGAGAAGACTGACCACACCATGACGGCATGATCAGAGCAAGCTCGTTGCCCCAGCCACCGATCCAAGCCCTTACTGAATCCCACGAAGTGCGTCAAGAGACGCGTGGAGAACCTGACAGTGACGAGGGTTGCCCCTGTAGCCAACTGTCAGGCAGACTAGGCGCCATGCCCTCCAAGTACCTGCTCCCGTCCCGGAGTGACCTGGGGGTCATCACCCTGGCGATGTCGATGATCAATGGTAACATGAGTGGACATGCTCGCAGCTCAGTGTTCAGGGTCTGTGGCGAGGGGTCCTAGTACCGGAGCCCTCGTGACGGTGCCGGCGATGGCTTCAAGGTTGTGAGCCCATCCGGTAGTTGATTGTGCCGGTGATGGCTTCAAGGTTGTGAGCCCATCCCGTTGCGAGGGGTCCTCGTGCCGGAGCACTACGAACGGAGCCCCCCGTGATGCTGCACACTCCAGAGAGTGGGTCGAAGCATGTTCAACGTCCATGGTGGGGGCGCATGGTGTGATGAATAAGTGTGATGCCCGAAGGCTTGTACCATGATTGTGGCGCATGGGCGCAGCGACGAACATCGCGAAGACAATACTTGGTGCCAGAATACATGTCATGAGAGTGGCGCGGCGACGAATGTCGCGAAGCAATACTTGGTGCCGGGGGCACGTACCATAAAGATGGCACACGGGCGCGGTGACGAACGTCGTGGAGCTATAGTGGGTGCCGGGGGCACGCATGATGAGAATGGCGTACGGGCGGTACAACGAACGTCACGGAGCTATACTTGGTGCCGGGGCAGGTATCATGAAGATGGCGCACGGGCGCGGCGACGAACGTCGTGGAGACGGCGCATGGGCATGCGTCGGGTATCCCGAAGATAGGATTTGAGCTGAGTGTACCTGTCATAACAAGATGATGAATGCAACATGTAGTAATGACAAAGTTAGAAGTTATGGTACGCGGTCGTCAGTGACGGGTCATTCAGTGGTAGTGCGCGACTTTGGGCGACGGACGTCGCAGGAGCGGTGCGCGGTCGCGGACGGCGAACATCGCGAGGTTGATGTACGACGGACGCTGCGAGGTTGATGCACGACAGACGTCGCGAGGTAGATGTACGAACGTCGGTAAACATCGTGGAGGTGCAAAGACTTGAGAAAACAAGTTCGCGCGGGAGGGGAAGGCCAAGGCCACCACCCCTGGGGAGGCTAAGGCCGACCCCTTGGGAAGGCTAAGGCCGACCCTAGGGGGTGGCCAAGGCCAATGGCCAACTCCCATGAAGGGAGGCCAAGGCCACTCCCCCTTTTCGGTGACCTTAGGGCACACCGACGGACGGTGTCTTGATGAGCAACGCTGAATCCGTAAGTTGTGTTATGACGAGTGCGTCGACACGAGTTGTATCTATGTGACTATCAAGATGTCAAAATTACGTACGAAGCGTACAAAGTAGAAAAGGTGCGAAAAGGAGCATGCCCGAAGGGGGGAACCACCGGGGGAAAGTGGCTGAGGCCAACCCCTCTTGGAGGTCGAGGCCGACCCCCTAGACCTAGGGGAGGCCGAGGGCGACCCCCTGGTGTTGGCCAAGGCCAAATGGCCTTCCATTTTTGGAACCCAAGGCCACTTCCCCCTTTGGCGTACTTCGGGTACGCCGACGGTATGTGTTTTGATGGGCAATGAAAAATCTGAAAGTTGCGTTGCGACGAGCGTGTCGACGCGAATCATACTCACATGACGAACAAGGTGCTAAAGTCACGTACGAAGCGTACGAAGCGTACGAAGCGAACAAAGTGCAAAAGAGACTACGCGCAAAAAGTGAAGAACCGGGGGGAAGGCCAAGGCCAACCCCCCATGGGAGGCCGAGGCCGACCCCAAGGGGTTGGCCAAGGCCTTTGCCCCTTGACCTCGTCACTCCGGTTACGCCGTTAATCGAAGTTTTTGGTGAAAAGGTGTTTGGGTGGTTTTGGTGCAACAGTCGTGCTCTCGTGGGTCACGCTATTGCGGAATAAGTTGTCTAAGTCTCGCACCAGGAGAGCGTGGAGCGAAAAGTGCCCGCGTGGAGCGAAAAGTGCACGTCACATGAGCGTGCGCGCGCTGACTGGTTTGATGCGTTGGAAGTTTGACCGTTGAATCTGTTGACGTGTTTGTGCGAAGCGGGAAGCCTAGTGGGCCTTTGGGTGTGACCAGAATGGGTTGGGAACAAGTACTAATCAGGATTAATCAATGTTGATTAGGGCTAATCGGTGGCGGAACCAGAATTTCACCCCATGGAAGATGATTCTTATTAACCTAATTATCCTATGGAAGATGAACCTAATTAACCTAATTTCAACCCATCATGTCATGTTTCATAAGCGCGTTAACCTAATTTCAACCTACCATTCAACTAAATCACATATCTGATCGCCTCAATCCAATTGGGTCTCATCCTCCATCAACGATCTCAATTCTCAAATGCTCAATGCATAATTAACAACCTAAAATTAAAAATCAAATAATCAATGCTCAAATGAAAAAAAAAACCTGTTCAAAATGCATGTATCCGATATTTCAATCCAATTGGGTCACATCCTCCTTCAACAATCTCAATTCTCAAATGAACAAGTATGCTTTTAAAAACTATCAAACGACAAGTATGCTTTTTAAAATCCTAAGACAGCTAATCCAACATGCACTAGTAACAACCATCTGAAATACTATGTCGTCTTGAAATTACGAGACATTCTAAAGACAACTAACAAGGCATGTAAAGCAAAACACAATATGCATCCAACATATCCATAAGAACAAAGAAACTACAATGCAATACATAAAACATATACTGCATGCTTTACACATACTAATAAAACTCGTTACCATATAAAGCTTCATCACTGTGAACCAGATATGTGACCAATTTGCAGTTCCATTATGTAAAATTACCAAGTAAACAATAGTACCAAACCTTGTATAAGTTTAAGAACTGCAAATGTAATGAAAATGCTCATAATATCTTCAAGAATTGTTGCATCGAACACTTGCAGGAGCGTACAGAAAAATCAAGAACCAAATCGAATCTACTTCAGAAATTGACAAATTAAGATCAAGGGCCTTTTTGATCTGGAACCCTAACTTCTATAAGATTGACAGTAAATCTAAGTATCACAAATTAAAGATCAAACAGATTCAGATCAACAAAGCGTAACCTAACATCGATGCAATAAAAATTGAATCTAACGGATTAGAAGTTACCTTTGGGGTCCTAAACTGAACTAGGTAAGATGAGAGAAACAAAAAAGAGAGACAAAGAGCTGGGCTTGCCGGCAGGTTCGTAGCGAGGTGGCTTGCCGGCGGGGAAGGGTTCGGGGAGATTAGGCTTGCCAGCGAGGAAGTGGTCTTCGGCGGTAGTCACGGTGGTTGGGAGAGACAGGCGGCGCACAGCTTGGTTTGGTGGTGGCCGGGAATCGTGGTCGCAGCGGGGAGATTAGGCTTGCCGGCGAGGAAGTGGTCTTCGGCGGCAGTCACGGTGGTTGGGAGAGACAGGCGGCGCACAGCTTGGCTTGGCGGTGGCCAAGAATCTTGGTCGCAGCGGCAGCGTCGACGGCGTAGGCCAGAGAGAGAGAAGGAAAGAGAGAGAGAGAGAGAGAGAGAGAGAGAGAAATTAGGGCATAGGGCACTTTATATATCACATTTAGCGACCGCTAAACCGGTTGCTAAATTAGCGACCGCTAAATCCATCGCTAAATCGAGTAGCTAAATTTAGCGACCGCATTTAGCGACCGGTTTAGCGGTCGCTAAATGTGCCGCCATTTTTTTTGTTTGACCCCGCCATTTTTTCCTATACTTAGCGACTGCTATTTATGTCAGTCGCTAAATACCAATTTAGCGACCGCAATAAAAAGCGGTCGCTAACTGCGGTCGCTAAAGCCATTAATTCTTGTAGTGGTAATCTCACTTATTGTGCTCTTCCATCTTTTTGAAAGAGCAAAGACGACAAGGCATTTAAAAGTGAAATGGAATCAATGGGAATGGAGAGATGATTTGCTAGGCAGATAGAGACAGGGTGCAACACTTTCCTTGCAGTAACAATTCGAAGCAAAGCTCCCAGCAAATGTTTGTGAGATCTCAGTGAAATACTGGTGCTTTGGCGCAAGTTACTGAGCGTGGTTGGGGCAATGTGTTTGAAACGTAAACGGTAAATTTCTGAAAATGATTTGTCATTATGGTTTAACTCGGGCAATGAGACAGCATTTTGAAACAGTCTGGTACCATCATAAGAAACCCAAGTGGGTAATCTATCGGCTGTACCAAACTAATGGAGTGCAATAGTTCTGAAACATTTTTCAAAAGTTGTGATGTGGGTCTTAAGGTTTATAATTGTAAGAACCAGTGTATAGGTCAGCCATGACGAAGAACGTTACTCTTTGTACTGGTTGTATGTTATTCAAAAAATAATAAGATATTACGTCCTAATACAGTTAGAGTCCTTTAACCATCGTCTCGGTAGCTTTATATTTATTTTTATTAACCGTTGCTTGTCAATTTTATTTAATAGAACATTTTTTTTCCTTTGTAAGAGTTTCAGATTTTCTTTTGGTAGTTGAGAGAATGTGTTCAGGCAAAGCCCTATTGCCATGACAATAGTTAGAGCTAGCAAAAGCTGATCCGGGCCTGCGAATTTATCTGCACCCGTTCAAAAAATCCGATACGGATACATATATAAGAGACTCGATAAGAATAGACTCGCACGACTCATAACTTTCGGATCAGTTTGGTTGGGGTATGGTTTATCCGAGAATTTAGGGTATATATTACGTTCGATGTTTTTTGCCCTAGCCAAGCCCCCATACCATTGTGTTTCTCTCTTTAGATTTTACTTCCCTCTCAATCTCATCGCAGCGGTGCCGCCCCATCCATCTCAGCCGCCGCCACCCCTCTCTATCCTTCAATTCCTCACTCAATCATACTCACTCTCGCGGATCGACCCCTGCCACTCGTCAATCGTCAACCTCCTCACTCCTTTAAGGCCACTGCCTATCGACAGTAATCACCAGTGAGCTTCGCCACTGCCGCCGTTCGACATGAATTCTATGAGGAAGGTGAGTCTCTCCTTATAATACATTAAAATCTAGGACTGTGAAGCACTGAAGTGCTAGACCCATGGAAACGTTAGATGGAAAATTGGATGGAAAAAAATGGTCATAATGCTGGACCATAACCTGTGATGTGATTTGGTGATTGGTGTAAAAATGCTAGACCTGTTGGATGGAATTGGATGGTAAAAATAGTAAAATTCATGAAAATATTGACGGAACATGCTGGACCGTAACACCTGTGATGCGATTCCATGATATGTCTACAAATGGTAGACCCGTTTTTCTAGTGTTCACGAAAAAAGAATCAGAAATTAAATGAGGTGATTAAATTGCGTTTATTTTAAAAAATAAAAATTTAATCATTTACTCGTGAGTTATACCCAACCCACATGAGTAGGATACGTGCAATAAACTAGTAGAAAAAAGTGGGTAAAATTTACCGACTCTATTTTTCACGAATTCGATCAGATATCTAGTCAGTACACCCGTTTGACAGATCTAACAATAATGACTTTCACAGAAGCAAATAATACAACCTGATTTCAGATGGACAAGAATTCCATCTCTACTCCGTTTGAAGGTTACGTTATCTATGACCTGTTTAATTAATGCATGTTGCTATCTTTGTTCATGTTTTGAATGATTTATGTTTGATGTACGACCGTAAGCCCCTCGATAAAATTTTGTAACTTTAATTATCTATACAATTTTCTTATTATCAAAATAATAATAATAATTGTCCTAAATTTTGACCTCCTTAAATCCTCGATGGCGAACGCAACATCACCAACAATTGTTGTGTCATACACAAACTGAGGTCGAAGAGGGAGAAGGAAAATGATAATTTTGCAATTGTTGTCGTGAGTGGTGAATAAATCTGCTTGGTCTTTAAATGTTCACCGATAATGAATACCATGGATTTTATCCTCTAATGGATTGTTCACGAATTTTATTCTTTGTATCAATTACCTATAGATTCAGTAAAACATCAGGAAACATTACCATGAAAACAACTAGAAAAACTATTTTTAGAAACATTACACCAAATTGAGTGACATTAATTTGATCCAACACTAAGGGTAAAATTAGGTCACGTAACATATCATATTTTAGCTCCAGTTTTATTCAATCCTCGTTATATTAGTGAGGTTTGGTCCGATGTCAAGGTAGATATGTGAGGGTACTACAAGGTATATAGTGAGAATCAGCTGCATAGTATAATAGTGTGGGATATAGCAAAGATAGAAGCAAGGAAAGAGACCGAGGTTACCTAGACTGAGCATGTAAGGTGGCAGTGATCAACTTGAGGGCCAAGGACGGAATGAGTGCAAGAGAAATTGTTAAAAGTTCAACGTAAAGATCCAATGTCAAGATCCATTTATTGTTTTTTTCTCTTTAGAATTCTCTAACTTTGAAGTTCTTAGAATGAGAAAGTGAAAGTATGCAAATGATGTAAAATCGTTCCCAAAATGAGTTCTTGAGACCTCTATTTATAGGCAATGTAAAATGTCTTATCATCGACTAACACATGGCATTCCCTGTGAATGACACATGGCCAAGGGTGCACCATGTGTCAATGATCCGTGGCATCATTGTACGTCGTAGTATACCCCGCACAACTTTGTTGCATCTTTCTAGGAAGACGGACTCATGCAACATTTGTGTGCATAAGAACAACCTTGATCCAGTCATTGGACCAATACCCTCACTAAACTTGACACGGTCGGGAAACTCAATCCCTGCCTGTCAGGTGGACATGATGTGATGCACTCTAGAGACCTCTGATTCGGGTGACCTAAAAGTCATGATTCTTACAGGTGTCTATATGAAGATCCTTAATGCAGTAACACGTAGGCTAATCATACAGTCACCCTAGTAAAAATAGTGTCCTAAAGAAGTTAACTATTTAACAGAAGATGAGTTTTCATGCCAGAGCACTTGAAGAGCCCTGAGAAAGAGTCTCCCACACAAACTCTAGAAAGTGATTCAAATCATGTTTTATGACTAGGGCCAATAGCACATGGTGTAGTAGGACAAGAACCAACACCGATGGCAGTAGTAGGATACGGTCTAAAGGGGAGACAATATGGTGCGAAGGCTCTACAAAGATGTGTGTGGTAATAGATACATGTTACACAGGAACAACGCATGAGCATGGCTGATGGATGTAGTGCCGGGAGCATACGACAGAGAAATATTGCTGCACGAGGGAGTGGCAGATTGCTTGCCAGGGGCACGTAACACAGGGGTTGCTAATGAGAAAGGCCGGTGGATGTAGCCGTGGGGCACATAGCATGGATTGAGCATGGCATGAGGGCACGACGATTGAGTGTTATGCCAAGGCCACATAACATGGGGGCAACGCCAAGGAGCGGCAAGAAGATGTAATGCCAGATGATGCGTAACATGGATATAGCACGATGCTAGGAGGCTATAATTGTTTGTTGTGTCGGTGGCATCTAACATGTGGACAAAATATAGGCATAACCGCTGGATGTTGGGAGCACGTAGCATACAGACGGCACAACACATGAGCGCAGTAGATCGATGTTATGTCTTTTGAACCCCACGGGGACAAGGCATGTCATGGGTCATTGAGCTCCCATGAGCCAAGAAGTGGCTAAGTGTGAAAGTTTTGAAGAGGTATAAGTGAGTTGATCTGGGGATGGGTGGTGACACTTGAAATTGTAATGGGATGAGTCTGGTGACGAAGCCCTGTAACAAGGTGTCAAGGCACCAATGCTTAAAGGGTGCTAAACATGTACAAGGGAAAAAAAAAGAGGGGTGAAGGCGGGGAGAATGGTTCCTTCTTCCTTTGGTACGAGGTAACCTCCATAAGGTGAAGGCTCGAGGTGAACCCAAGGCAAGAGGCTAGAAAATGACCACAATGGGAAGAGTCCAAGGTGTGACCTCTAAGTGTGCCTCCCAAGGTGGAAGGCTAAAGGGTGAGCCCCAAGAGATAAAGGCATAGAGCGCGGGAGAGAAGAGGTAGAGGTAGATGAGACACTCTGAAGGGAAAGCGGTCGACCACCTACGGGGAAAGGTGATGGAACACTTGGAGGCGGCTTGGGAAGGGGGGGGGGGAGAGAGAGAGAAGATGCCAACCACTTTTTAGGTGGTAGAGTACCCAGACTCGCATTATTTCAACAAATGAAGGCACGTGACAAGGAGTGTATACTTCAGATTGACTTGGTAATTTTGTTTTTGGTTGAGTTGTGCCTTAATACGTTTGCTTTCAGCAAAGAAATAATAAAATTTTAATTGCAGCCTACCCCATGGGATGTCATTTTCATTCATAGATTTCATAAGATTGAGGAGCCATGTATACAAAGTTGCCATGTGACATCTTCCAAAGTGGCCATACTATTCAAGCCTGGTCAATATTTGCGAAGAGATGGGTGAAAGGACAGTTGATGAGATATATATATGTATAATTCGGCATGTGATATAAATGTGAGTGGAGAGTTATAGTCATTCTTGACCTTTGCTAAAATGTCATTTAGTTTACATTCAGTGAGAACGACACATCCACAACACATCCACAGTAACTGATTGTTCCATTTTTCAAGCATTAAACATGCACGAGTACTCAAAGCTAGCCATCTATGCTCATCAGCCATCAGGACCACCCAGTAGCCCACCAGTCTTGCTCTGTGGCTATGACGGTGCCATACATCTGCATTTTCTTATCTGATTCGAGAGGGCAGAACCCATTTTAGTTACTTGTTTTCATGAAATATATATATTATAGTCTTGTCTGATTGATTGATTATTATTATTATTATTATTATTATTATTACTTCAAAGTCAAGAAATCAATAGGAAACCTGAAACTCTTTTGACACATTTCTTCCTTATTTTCATCTCGCCGGGAAGCCTACTTCTCAATTGCTGATAATAACCTCAAAATCTTGAGCCAATTAACATCTTGGAAATTAAGTCATGGCTAAATGGATGCCGTACCACCGAAAAAAGGACTCTTCTGCAGCCTTAGTTTATGGAACTTCTCTTCAATCAGTCCCGACTTTGACGATGTTTATAGTCTAATATGAAGTGTATGGATCCATACACTCCAAAAGTCTTACTGAAAGTAGTTTAAGAAGAATGTGTATATATTTCTAGCGGCAACTGTGTTCCACTTTGTTGCCGTTATTACAACATTTTAAGTTATGCACCAACGTAGCTTTTCTCATATGATAACAAATGTGAACGACAAAAAATAAAAGTAAGTCTACTTTTATTGATGACTCGAGGTACGTAGCACAATGATGCTATGTCTCCTCTTGCTGTGTCAAGAACTAATTGGAATATTTGAGAGAGGAAATATGGAGGAACGTAGCCGTGTGTTACGCATGTTTCACCAAATAGATCATGTGGATTCAAAATGGTCTAGGTTAAATGTTCTTGCAGTTTGTTGCCTTCGTCAAGTATTGGAAGAAAAATCCTACTACGGAAATACCCGTGTACTCATGGTTCACCCAATAGAACATGTGCACTCGAAATGGTCTAGGTTAAATGTCCCCCCCCCCCCCCCCCCCCCATAGCCTCTGGCTCTTTGTTTTCTTTTTTTTTTCCGTTTTGATTAAAAATTGATTCCTTGCTTTATGATGCGAAGAATTGATATTCCTTAATGAAGGTTCCAGAATTAGTTTTGACAGCATAAGGTCACGTTTGACGCCGTTTTTTTTCCAGTTTTGGAAATTGGAAAAAAAAAGTGCGTTTGGTAACCATTTTTTTTTCCTTCTCCAATTTAAAAAATCAGTTTTTAAACTGAAGAGTAAAAAAAACTCCAAAAACTGATTTTTTTTTTCACTTTTGGTTGTTTTTTTGAGACCACCACCACCACCCTCCCACCGCCGGCAGCGACCTCCGGCCGCCGGTGACTGCCGGCAGCCACGGCCATCGGCAACCACCTCCGGCCACCGGCGACCACCTCCGGCCGCCGGCGACCACCGCCACCGCAAACCACCAAAAAAAAAGTCAAAATAAAAAGGGTTACCAAACACAAAAAAAAAAAAACTAAAAAAAAAAAAGAAAGGTTATCAAATACCCACTTGCTTTTGTAAAAAAAAAAAAATAAGCTGCTTTTTAAAAACTGCTCTTTAAAAACTGAAAACCAAAAAAAAAAATTTTGTCAAACCAACCCTAAAAGTTTGTTTAACTTGATGACTTTTGCATTTCATTCTTTATGAGTGTAAGATGTAGTAGGGTACACTACAAGAAAAAGGACTTTTAGTGACGGATATTTCCGTCGCTAAAATCCTAAATCCGTAGCCACAGACTTTTAGCGACGGACATAGCGACGGATATTTTCATCGCTAAAATCCTAAATTCGTAGCCAAAGACTTTTAGCGATGGACACCCGTTGCTAAAATCCTAAATCCGTAGCCAAAGACTTTTAGCGACGGACACTCCATCGTTAAAAGTCCGTTGCCTATAACCCCGTTACTAACGATTAGCGGCGGAATTATGTCATCCGTCAGAAAAAAAAAATTACTTTTACCGATGGAATTATGTACTTTTAGAGACTGAAAATTCCGTCGCTAAAAGTATTTTCTATATTTTTTTTAAAAAAAATCTGATTTTTCTGAAGAAAAAGTTTTTAAAAATATTTAGGCAATTGACTAATTGACCGCAAGGATCACCGGTTGTCGACACGTCGTCGCCGGCAGTGGGTTCTTGGCCGGTGGAGTCCTCGCCTCGCCGTCGCTATTCACTAATCACTTATACTTCCAGATCGGCACGTCCACGGCTCCACTCGTTCCAGATCTGAGCCGAGCTCAATAGAGAGAGTTGACTCAAGGAGGCAGGAGACCCTGCCGTGTCCGCGTGTCGCCGTCGACCGTTGCAGGTGAGTGGCCGAGTGAGTGTGTGCCGTCTGGGTCTAGGGAGTGGGTGAGAGACTTGGCGTAGAGAGAGTTGCAGACTGAACTTTTTTTTGGGAACTTGAGGAGGTACATTAGCCCCCCCCCCCCCCCCGCGTTCATACGTAGCTCCGCCCCTGTGTGTCGGCGAGCGGTAGAGGCGGCTGGGTGGGGGTGCGGCAACGGGTTGGGTGTGTGGGAGGTGAGTGGTTACGATTTAGGGTTAGAGAGAGAGAGAGACTGAGAGAGAGAATAAGGGAATGGTGTGAGCGGCGGGGAGAAAAGAACGAAGGGGTAGGGTTTTTTAATATTAAGGACTTTTAGCGACGGATTTTGGCCGTCTCCAATAATCCGTCGTTAAAGATCATAAAAAATTTCAAAAATTGACTTTTACCGACGGATTTATTCTGTTGGCAAAAGTCCGTCGGTAAAAGTCATTTTCAAATTTTTTTGGCAAAAGAAAAAAAGGGAGAAAATCAACAATATAAATTAGAGACTGAATATTCCGTCGGTAAAGATCTGTCGCAAAGATCTTTACCGACGAAAATCGGAATTTTTTTTTTAACAACGGACCTTTACTGACGGAAAATTCGTCGGTAAAAGTGACTTTTAGCGACAGATTCGAATCCGTCGCTAAAAGTCCATTAAAAAAAGTTGTTTTTCTTGTAGTGGTATATCAGCGTGCTTCCCTAAGAGGTCCTAACTTAGCTATAGTGATGGTCGATATTTCGTACCCCTAAAACCACTCTTATTAGAGTACTTCATGGCTATATAGCTTCATTTTTGCAAATAAAATGCAATGAAAACATAATGTCATACGAATACTCAAGAAAGTCAATTAAGGTGGGAGTCTGGCATACTTTTTAAGTATGAATGTATTAATAACAGCATTTTCAGAAACACATGATACACACCTAAAAAAGTTGTACTAACATGAATAATCAAAAGTATGACTGTAAATCAATGTTCCTCTAAATGCGTTGCACCAACTAAGCGAAAGAAACATAAAGTCGGTGAATGAATCAGGAAGTACATATATGCATGGTAAAGAAGTCAGCGATGGTTTAGGAGAGGTGATGAGGCAGAGCTAGAGTTTTTGTAACCAAGTGTCTACTCCCACTGAATATTTGACCAATATTCATTTACTCTTTGGTCGATAAAAAAAAAAAAAGATTTGGGTAGATGGGGAGTATTCGAAGTCTCCTCTAAAGTATTTGAATGTTTCATAGGGCTATAGTTGTCCAACAAATAATTTTCACATATCTATGCTTTTATAACTAGTATAATTTTTTTTTGGTCAATTGAGAAAATATTTTATTATTATTAATATAAAAAGGGTTTACAAAGTCGTTCGGCTGATTAATCCATACTAATGATATAGAAAATAACATGAAGGATCGCGTTAATGGTTATCTTTTTCATCATTTCTTATCACTTGTCCTAACTGTTACAGTAATTACATAACATGAAACACTACAAGAAAAAGGCTATTTAGCGACGGATTTTTAGAGACGGAGAAAAATATGTTGCTAAAAGTCGTTTCAGCGACGGGAAATACCGTCGCTAAAAGTTCGTGGCTAAAAACTTTTACCGACGGTACAAAACGGTCGGTAAAAATCTTTACCGATGGATTTTTACCGACTGAATTTTAGCGACAGATTTCCCGTGGCTAAAATATTGTTAAAATTTTCCCTTTTTTCGACCACCTTTTTAAAATTTAGTAGAAATTTTTTAGCAACGGATTGTTTTTGTCGGTAAACATTCCGTCGCTAAAACTACACTTTTGCGATGGAATATACCGTTGCTAAAGTATCCGTCGCTAAAAGTCCCAACATTAAGCAACGGACTTTTAGCGATGGAATTTTTTTCGTCGCTAAAAGTCCTGATATAAATATCTACTTTCCTTTCTTTTCTCTCTCCTTATTTTCTCTCTATCTTTCTCTCTCACTCACCGGCCGTTTCTTCTCGCGGCGATCCCCCCTCTGGTGACACCCTCCCCCCACCCGCCCTGTCTTGTCGGTGACAGCCCCCACGATGCCGTGCCCCTCCACAGCTCCAGTGGCCCTCCACCGCCACACCACCGCCGCCGCCGGTATGTCCATCTTACCCTAATTGTTTTTTTAATGTATGTGGTTTAATGCATGTGAGTTTGAATTCAATATAATGTGGTTAATTATTTTGAGTTTGAATTTATGCATGTAAGTTTGAATTTAATTTTACCCTAATTTTCGTTAATTGAAGTTAATTTGTTGTAATGTATATTGTAATTTTACTCTAATTGTACATTGTTGCATGTTGTAACTTTAATTGACATTAACTAAACTTGAACTAACCCTAATTGACCCTAGATAACTCTTAATTAACCCTAATTAAAGTTTAAAAACTCAATTAACCCTAAAGAACTAAATTAGCCCTAACTGGCCTAACTACCCTAATCAAACCCTAACTAATTAAACCCGATAAACTCTAACTAAACCCTAATTAACCCTAGTTAACCTAATTAGGGTTAATTGTGATTAATCCTGATAAACCTTAACTAAACTCTAATTAACACTAATAAGCCCTAATTAATATTAATTAGCCCTAATCAATATTAATTAGCTCTAATCCAATTGAACCCTAAATTGAACTAATTGAACCCTCTAAATGATCCCTAAATTGAATGCCCCAATTCAACCAAATCCTAAATTGAACTAATAGAACCCCCTAATTGAACCCTTAATTGAATGCCTTAATCGAATTGAACCCTAAATTAAACTAATTGAACACCTAATTGAACCCTAAATTGAATGCCCTAATCCAACCGAATCCTAAATTGAACTTATTTAACCCCCTAATTGAACCCTAAATTGAATGCCCCAATTCAACCGAGCACTAAATTGAAGTAATTGAACCATAATTGAACCCTAAACTGATGTAATTGAACCCTAATTAAACCCTAAATTGAATGGCCTAATCGAATCGAACCTTAAATTAATGCCTTAATCGAATCGAACCCTAATTTAAACTAATTGAACCCTAAATTAAATGCCCCAATTCAACCAAGCACTAAATTGAAGTAATTGAACCCTAAATTGGTGTAATTGAATCCTAATTAAACCCTATTGAATGGCCTAATCGAATCGAACTTTAAATTAAACTAATTAAACCCTAAATTAAATGCCCTACTCCAATTGAACCCTAAATTGAACTAATTGAACCCCCTAATTGAATCCTAAATTGAATGCCCCAATTCAACCGAATCCTAAATTGAACTAATAGAACCCTCTAATTGAACCCTAAATTTGAAGTAACTGAACCCCCTAATTGAACCCTAAATTAATTGCCCTAATCGAATCGAACACCAAATTAAAATAATTCAAGCGCATCGGATATGTGCATTTTGAACAATTTTTTCCAATTGAACATTGATCATTTGTTTGATAATTTTAGGTTGTTAATTGTGCATTTGAGAATTGTGATTATTGATCGATGATTTTAGGTTATTAGCTATGCATTTGAAGTAATTGAGATTATTAATTGATGATTTTAAGTTGTTAATTAATGATTTTAGATTGTTAATTGTGCATTGAGCATTGAGATATTGAGATTGTTGATGGAAGATGGGACCCAATTGGATTGAATGTGTGATTTTTATTGCATTGAGCATTTGAGAATTGAGATTGATGACAGAGGATGGGATCCAATTGGATTGAATGTGTAATTTTTATTGCATTGAGCATTTGAGAATTGAGAATTAAGATTGTTGACGGAGGATGGGACCCAATTGGATTGAGATCCCTGTTAGGTAGCACAGACAAGGACACCGTGTTCGATTGACGTCGTCACCAAAATAATATATTTTAGCTTTATACTTGTGGACACCGGCCTCTTCAATGGGTGTTCGACACGGTGTCCGGCAATTAAAAAAGTTAATGTCTTCGAACACTGCTGAAAGGTGTCAGACACGTGTCCGGATGTCTCAATGAGGTGTCGAGGTGTCGGTAAGTCACGGACACCTCGTCCGATCGACACCGACACTGAAAAATGTCACATTTTTGGCTTTATACTTGTGAACACCTCTTCAAAAGGTGACGGACACCTCTTCAAGGGGTAACAGACACGATGTCCGGCATTTAAAAATAAATCAATGACTTCGGACATGTCCGGAGGTATCGGACACGTGTCTGGAGGTATCGGACACGTGTCCGGAGGTGTCGGACACATGTTGGTAGGTGTCGGACACGTTTCTGGAGGTGTCGATCATGTGTCAAGGTGTCGGTAAGTCACGGACACCGCCTCTGATCGACACCGACACCGAAATGTCACATTTTGGCTTTATAATTGTGGACACCTCTTCAAGGGGTGATGGACAAGACGTCCGGCATTTAAAAAATAAATTAATGTCTTCGGACGTGTCCGGAGGTGTCGAACACCACACCGACACCCTATATGAGGTATTGGATATTGAGATTGTTGACTGTGCATTGAGAATTTGAGAATTAAGATTGTTGATGGAGGATGGGAACCAATTGGATTGAGATATTTGTGAATTAGTTGAATAGTTTGTTGTTGAAATTAGGTTAAAGCGACATTTTTAGCACCCCTAATGAACCCAATTAATCATAATTAGCTCTAACAAGCCTAATTAGTTTTAATTAACCCTAAGAATCCAATGAAAATTAAATTAGCTGTAATTACCCCAAATTGATCCTAATTAACACCAATCAGTCCAAATTAAACCCTAATTAGCCCTAATATATTACTCATATCTTGTAAACCCGTGATTAGATTAATTAAATCCTAAAACCTAACTAAACTTTGATTACGCGCATAAGTAGTCGTAATTAAGCCTAATAACCCAATTAGGCCTAATTAGCCCTAATTAGGACTAATTAACACTACTCCGCACAATTAAACCCTAATTAGCTCAAAATAACCCTAATTACTCCTAATGGACCCTGATTAGCTATAATTAGTTAGCCCTAACAAAACTCAATTAGTCCTAATTAGGACTAATCAACACGACTCCGCACAATAAAACCCGACTATTAGCTCAAAATAACCCTAATTACTCGTAGTCATCCCTAATTAGCTATAATTAGCCTAAGGTAATTCTCATTAACACTAATTGACCCAGAGATGGTTTGATTACTCATTGCTTATAAAACCTGCATTCTTTATATTCGTTGTTATTTTGCGAAGTCCATTAGCAACAAGATGGTTCAACTCGTTGCCAACGAATTCTATCTAAAGTGGAATTGGTAACATATGCAACAATCTTTTTGCAGTTTTGATATTTCAGAAAGATTCTTGCATATATTATCAATTTCTGAACGCATGCTTGCATAAAACCCTTAGTTCCCGTTCAAAGGTAGTCATTACAAAGTAATGCTTTGTAATGAGCCTTTGGATGTCCAGTTTGGACAATTTGGAAAAGCTACGTGTTTATAAATCAGTGTTTCAACTCATGCTCTGTGTTCTATGTGGTGGATATTTGGTACACGTTCTCATGTGTTTTTCAGGGTGCATACAGATCTGGTGTTCTAACATTCGTCAAAACTTGCAAGGCAAGGTTAGATGAATGTTAAAACACCTAATCGATGTCGTGTACTTGGAGAAATGCGGGAATGTGCTGCCGAATTTTTCACAGACATAGGACTAAGCATGAGTTATTCACTGTTTTATAAACATGTGCTTTTCTGAATGGGATAGGACCACTACCTAGTAGAGAATGTAGAGGAAATACATAGACATGTTGTCACATTCATGCATTCATATTTACATCGACCCTGCCTAATGATTGGTCATAATTGAAGGTGGAATACAGTACGATAATTCAGTCGCCATGTCGGTCGATCGAAGTTGGATGAAAAGGAAGAATGTTGATGATTTTGAGGATTGCGTTGACGAATTTCTCGACTTCGCTTACGCGCTTCCTGCACATGTTGACTTTGATAAGATAAGGTGTCCGTGTGGTAGATGTGAGTTGTTGCATTGGAGAAAAAGAATTGAAGTAAAATGGCATCTTCGTCGGTATGGTTTTATGGGTGGATACACAAGGTGGACGCAACACGGGGAAACGATAGTATTATCGTCCAACCCGGCTAGTCAAACTGAAGTTAAGGAGGAGGCATGGTATGATTACCAAGATATGATTATGGATGCTGGGCATGCTAATGTTGACTGAGGTAATGACGGTGGTGACGATATTCCCCAATCGCCGAACGAGGGGGCTCATTAGTTTTATGAGTTGTTGAGAGCTGCCGAAGAGCCACTGTGGGATAGAGCTCTGAAACACACACGACTGTCTACGGTTAGTAGGTTATTACAGTTAAAATCAGACCACGGGCTGAGTGAGAAAGGTGTTAACGAGTTTGTTACCTTAATCAAAGAAATTATGCCCGAAAGTGAAAAGCTACTGCCGTCGTACTATGAAGCGAAGAAGATGATGAGGAAACTTGGGTTAAGCTATGAGCGGATAGATGCGTGCAATAATGATTGTGTATTATTCTAGAAAGAGAATAAGGATTTGTCACGGTGTCCAGTATGTGATCATTCGAGGTACAAACCAGACAAAGGGAAGAAGAAAAACATTGCATGGAAGATATTATGATATTTCACCACGGCTTCAGAGAATGTACTACTCCTCCAATACGGCTGAACATATGAGGGCTCACCGTGAGACTCGTAGCAACTATGCCGATGTGCTGACACACCCAGCTGATGGAGAGCCGTGGAAAGAGTTTGACGGCAGGCATCCAGTCTTTGCTCAGGAAGTTCAGAATGTTAAACTTGGTCTAGCAACCGATGGGTTCAACCCTTTTGGTCAGTCTACCACGCCTTACGCCTATTGGTCTATTATTATTGTCCCGCACAACCTTCCACCAAGCATGTGCATGAAGAAGCAGTACATGTTCTTGTCATTGCTTATTCTGGGGCCGAAGAGTTCCGGCAAGGACATAGATGTGTATTTAAGGCCGTTGATTGATGAGTTAAAACAGTTATGGAATCATGGAGTCGAAACATATGATGCATCCCTTAAATAAAAGTTTCAAATGAAGGCTGCTTTGATGTGGACTATACATGATTTCCCCGCATTAGAAATGACGTGTGGCTGGAGCACATATGGGAAGCTAGCATGCCCTGCTTGTATAGGCGTGAACCCCGGTTATACGTTAAAGCACGGCAGAAATCCCTCGTGGTTCGGATGTCACCATAAGCTTTGTCACCGGGCCATCAGTTTAGTAGGCAGAAGGATAAATTTAACGAGACAATCGAGCATGAGGTTGTCACACTAGACTACCCATCTAGTGAAGAAGTGCTCTTACACCTGGAGGCACTTGATACTGACACACCACATAATAAGGGTGTGCCAGATTAGAAGATTCCAGGGTGCGGAAAAGAGCACAACTGGAGAAAATTTTGTATCTCCAAGGAGTTAGTCTACTGGAGGACGCTCTTTATCCGAAACAACATGGATGTGATGCATATTGAGAAGAACGTTTTTGATAATGTGTTCAACACAGTGACTTGCTTTTAAATTAGGATATGATTTGGTATAGATACAAAGATGTAAGTAGTGGTATAAGGCAAGTATCCTCATGGCTAAGGCGGTGAAAATTCGGCACCTAATTCAGCACCTAAGAACGTTTCGTGTATTAGAGCTTTTGCATATGTGAACTGGCTTTACAATTATTATTCCAAGTAATAATTTTTACGCCAACTTTATGAAGCTCAAAAGCGAAATAAAAAATCAGGATGTAGTAAAAGGTCAATGTTGGTTTCCCAAATCATCTAATAACAATTTATTTGATCTCTAAATTATGACTTCTACCGACCTAAGGTATTCCAAATATAGTTAATCTCAATGTCTTGAAGTGTTTGAGCATTATTGTTAATTTACTAAATCAATGTCGTGAGCGGGACCAAATTCTGCTCTCTCTTTTTTTGGCAATTATTTGTTATTCGAATTTATTTTACCAACTTTTATTTGGTAAGAAAAGTTGGTAGTTCAGTTTGCACTTCAGAAAAAAAAATTAAAAAACTTGCAAAACCTATAACATGTTGGGCTCTTTCCTAAAGGCAACTTTTTGCTGGTGAACAGAAGATTGAATAGTCTGCACATTTTTCAGGTGCATCCAACTCTTGGTGGGGCAGAGATTCCATGGTTTCAACTCTAGCACGCCAAAGTCCCTTTTCATCCACAAAAAGAATGCATCACATGTTGATATTTTTTATGTGGACGCTGTCAGAACGAGGGACACACCCAATTGAATATCTTGGCCATGTGTCTGCAATTATATAATACTAATAAATATATATATGTGTGTGCATCACCAGCTACCGCCTGAACTTTGGGGTTTATGCCAATATAATTAATAATACCACAAAATTAAAGAAATCGAACATGTGTGCACAAGAATGCCCAATCCAAGTGCTAACCCATCAAAGTTTGGTTATTTCAAGCTACAGATGCCATGAACTTGGGGAACAATAACAGAGAGTCCATTCTAACCCTAATTAGGCTCGACAACATTCGAACTTCCTTACATCCATCTTCTTCCTCTTACACTAAATACAATACTATTTACAGCATAAGTGACAACACTTTATAAGACCGAAAAGAAAAAAAAGGTAGGAAGTACTACAATTATTTAGAGCGCAAGCTGGAAGAGCAGGAAAAATTATCCTGCTCTTCTTGCCATAATTTAAAGTACCGCAGGAGAACTTAACTCACTGCGCTAAGATCCGGAGGAGAGCGGCTTTTAATCCATCTTCACTTCTCAAGCCATCGTTCGGAACCCTAACAACAACGTCTTGAAGCATTAAATCGTTAACGCTGGACATGCTGGCATGATGGACTCGCAAGTCCAAGACACGCAGCGCGTCCATTAATTTTGCCGACGGATAGTTAGCATTATCCGACTGGACTCGAATCATGGCGTCAGGTCCAACGATCTTAACCTCGACGTCAAGAGTCACCCCAAACGTCGAATTGGGGCCCGTCTGATCTACCGAAGTTGTGGTGGTGGTGCTTTGGTTGTCCGTGGCATCGGCCAGCTCCGTCTTCACTTTCTTGGACTCCCTTTGTAGCTGTGACTCCATTTCGTCCACCTTGGCTTTCAGCTCATTTATGTAACAAACCGCATCCGCAAGCAGGGAAGCCTTGTCCATCCTCGAGACGTTGGGCACCACTGACCGCAGGGCGTAGAAGCGGTGGTTCAGCTTCTCGCGCCGCTGCCTCTCCGCCTCCACGTGGTTAAGTGAAGCATCGCGGCCTATACATGGCTTTCGGCCCCTCTTCTTCGGTGCCCGCTTAATTTCCTGAGCAGGAGCAACTACGTACTGGCAACCGTCTGAATCTGAATGCTCAAAGTCTATGTAAGAAGACTGGACATGTCTCTTGGCTTCTGTGTGGCATTTGGGCTTAACATTACTTTCCTCTTCTTGTACGCCTGTAGTTAGACCCACGTCCGCGAAGCAGATAGTACGGTTTGGCTGTGCAGGTACGACATCATAAACGAGATCAGATCTGAAGGTGGACTCGGCTTGCTGGACTAAGTAGCAATTTTCTTGAATAGTGTGATTAGATCCGAGTTCAAGCACTCCGGCCGAAGTGGGTATACAGACCAAAGTTTTTATACCATGGATCTGAGCTTCTTTAGCGCGTTCACAGTCGTAAAACCGAAGCTGGTCACGGCCAGTAAGCCAAACCATAGCTTTCGAGCTAAACGCCTTACCGGGAGCTCCCTCACCGGCGGAGAATGAACGGGTCAGCGACATGACGTAGAACCATTCGGCGTCAGTTGCGTCCGGGTCAACTGACCCGTCGAAATCCGGGTATTCGTGGATTAGGGCTTGGATGGATCCTCTGACGGATCTTCTGCGGTCGGAGTGGGAAGCGGGTGGGTGGTTCTTGTGATTGTTGGAGTCTTTGGTGAAGCCTTGAAAGTGGCCGTCTCCCCAAGATAGGGAGAGGCAGCCATTGTCATCGCTTGATGTTTGCCAGAAGATGGCGTAAGACCAGAGGTCTGGCTGGCTTTGGACTATGAATTGCAGCTTTTGTTGAAGGGTGGTTGATGGGTGTTCTTGAGACAGGGAGACTATTGAAGATGATGAAGATGCGGAGATATTCAACTCATCCATGGCTTTGCTTTGCTTTGCTTTGCTTTTGAGAGAGAGAGAGAGAGAGAGTGCTTGTGTATGTGGGGGGGAGTGTGAAAGTGTGTGGAGTGAATTAGAAACGTGAGGGTGGTGTCATAAAAGTTGGCGTTGGATGGGGGATATGATATGCGTCCGAGGAACCGAAGATGTAGGGGGATATAATGTTAGGCCTACCCCATTTACCTATTTATATAATATAATGGAGAGTAAAATTTTTAACTCTCGTATAATTTTTGTGTCACTTCTTACACAGTCATCGATGCTCTTTCCACTATAATTTTAACCTAAATTGTAACTTTCGTCATTTACCTTAAAGTTAAACTTTTATATGGTCCCCGTTTAGCGCTTTGTTTGTCGTTAGTTCTGTAACTTATATTCCGTCAATCAATAAGTCCCTCTGTCTAACGGATCTTCGTGAAATGATGACATGGCTTGAATTTGGGGAGGGGGAAGTAGAAATGCAAGTGTCCTTTCATGACATGGACATCACTCGGTGGCCTTATGGCAATTGGATGCCTAGGTGTCAAAAACTTATTAGGGGATTTTAATTCTATTGTTTGGCTATAAAATGGAAAAAAAAAATATATGTAGCTAGCAAATTATCTAAAGTTAACAGCCAAAACTACACAGTGTTGAAGAATAAACCTTTTTATTCTTCTTTTTTTTTTTATCTCAGGTCAACAATTCCTCTCCATAAGCCCCACCATCGGCCACCAACTGTAGCCCACCGCCATCAACTTGCTGTCCTCACCATCGTCCCTCACCACTCCCAACCACTGACTCCATTATCAATAATCGACCCATTTATGCCTCAGCATCGACCACCAACCATTACCAGCCATGCCACCAACGTCCCTCACCACTCCCGTCACCCATTCCATCATGAAATACACCATAATTACCTCCCCAATTAATCTCACCACCCTTAACAGCTGCCACCACCCAGAACAACTTACAGATCCACCAAATCCACAACCTAAAACCTATGAACCATTACTGACTGCTAAAACCCGCAACCACCACCCACTGCCAATAACCCATTATCAGCCCAACCTCTACGCCGTCTCCCTCTGCTCTTCTTCCACGTTCGACCTCCACTGGTCTGATCACCGCCGAAAACCTCATCCTCGTTAAATAGCATCTCAGGTATCCCCTTATTAAGTAAAAAATCGCAGGTCAACAAAGGGATACCTAATTGCATTCAGTTCCACCTGCTTCTCACCCACCTTTTTCATTTTGATCTGAACCAACAAGGTGGCTGTCACGCCCTTGATGTTTGATGAGAGCATGTTGCGGGTCAATAGCCTCACCTTCGTTTCCCTATCAAAGATGGTGTTGGTCTAGAAGTAGGTGGTGGTGGATGATGGTATTGTGGAGTTGGGATCAGTTGGTCGCCAACAGCGATGTCAAAGAGAAGACGAGGCTGTCAAAGATAGTGGTTCTTCCATCTTCATTGCTGACTTAGACGCTGCTTGGGCGTCCATATGGCATCTTAGTCAGCAGTGGAACTGGCATTTCCATCTTTGCTCCCCCTCCCCCCCCCCGGACAGAAGGATTAATTAGGTGAGGGAGTTTAAGTTATAGGACCTAGTTTTCATTGTACTTGTTATAGTTATGGTTAGGGAAAGCCAGACGTGTTGTTATGTCAATGGAAAATTCTATATGGCTATGAACCAAGACAACGTAATTTTGGGGAGTTTATTTATTTATCATTTCTTTGGTTTAACATTTCCCATTTTCTGTTTGAGCATAGCCACCACTTCCATTGGATCACTGCCAACACCACCACTACCCACCACATTCATCACCCCCTGCCTCCACTGTTGATGATGCAACACCCACCCCTGTTGCCGGTCTCTATTTGCAACCCACCACCGAATCACATCACCACCACGCTATAGCTAGCCCCACCCATCGTGACAGTGCCCCATTGGTCGCTCCACCACCACAGCCATATCCACACCACGGGATCTAGCGAACTGGTAGGATTCAAGGACAATAGGGGCACTTTATTCCACTGATTCCAGCAATTCTTTATTGCTTTACCAGCACAAATGGTGGTGAAGGCTCGAGAAGGAAGAGAGAAGAATTAGAGTTGTAAATTTAAAACTCAAATGACCTTTTTACCCTTAATGAACTAGTACATATAGCCTTGTATAAGGACATACTCGTCTTTTTAATTAGTGACCATATAGAATTTGCCAATGGTATAGCAACACATCTGATTTTTGCTTATAGTTAAAAAAATAGAAAGAATAACATAAATAACAAAATAATTATTGGCATAAGATTTGTTAATTATAAGTTCGTGCGCACACTTTGATTGACTAGAGTAGCACTACAAGAAAAGATAGATTTAACGACGGAATATTTTCCGTCTCCAAAAGCTCTTTCAGCGAAGGGAAACACTGTCGGTAAAAATCCATTTGTAAAAAGTTTTACCGACGAAATATCACGTGGGTAAAAATCTTTGCGGGCGGACTTTTAACAATGGGCTTTTAACGACGGGGATCCCGTCGTTAAATATTTTTAGGGAATCTATAATTTTTTAGGGTTTTTTAATATTTTTTAGGCAACAGAATAATAATGTCCCTAAAAAAAATCCGTCTGATAAAATTTCTTTAACCGACGGGTTTTGTCCGTTGCTAAAGGCCCTTTAAGTAACAACTCTGCATTTTCTCTCTGCCCGTATCTATCTCTTTCTGCCGTTTAACCTTCTGACGCCATTTAACTCACCGGCGATTTAACCTCCGGTGAGCCTCCTCACCGCCAACGACAACCCACTGACGCCGCGCCACCTCCGGCGACAACCCACTGAGGCCACGCCACCTCCGGCGACACCGCCTCCATCTCAAACCGCTCGTTCCCCTTTCTCCAGTGGAGCTGCCACTGCAAAGGTTTGTGTCCCCTCCTCGGTTGATTAGATTAATTTCAGTAGTCTTGAACAAATTGAACTCACTCAAAGATGATGAAAACCAAATCTGTTCTTGCATTACTAATCAAAACACTAATTCATTAATCTGACAAGATTTGGTGATTGTTCTTGCATTAGTTAAACATTAATTTTCTCTAGCTTTTGTTATGTTGTCCTTATTTGGTGATTGTTCTTGCATTAACGGGAAGACACAACAAGGTGGTTCACTTATCTTTCACACCCAATGTCTAGTTTCTTTTCTTTAATTCCATTTTCGTTTCTTTTGATACTTTGGTTTCTTGGTTGTGGGAAGCAATGCGAGATGGATAATAGATGGTAAAACAAACAGTTGAAAATCTGGAATCCAAAATGTATGCATTTAATCTTTGAAATACAGCGTATTAGGTGTGGAAGAGTATCATTCTTTTCATAATATGCTTTGATCATACCTAAAATACTTCAATATATGTTCTTGACAACTGTAGTAATACAGTCATGGTGATTCCATTACTTCTTTCACAAAGTGAAAATGTTTCTTGGTTAGTTGGTTCTCAAAAAAATCCAAAAATAAGAAGTATTCTGTTAACTGTTACCAGTTTTAGAATTCTGTGAAAAATGTCATTCCTTTGGACATTTCTGTTTTAGATGTTATCGTTTACGCTCTCATTTTGGACTTTTAAACTCCATAGGCACTTTTGATGACTTACTAGTCTTTAAGTGACGAAAAAAATGTGATTGTTGGTGCATGTGGAGTTTAAGAGGCCAAAAAATGGAGTGCAAATATCAGTTTTCTTTCATGAATCTCGTGTAGCATCTACTTATAAGAAAGGCATAACCCTTTGTACAACAATGGAAAAATTAGCTGATGAGCCCCTCGACTTTATCTTGAATATAATTTTTTTTTCCCTCCACTTATAAGTGATGCACTGCATTCTCCCTCTGGGTTAGTGAAATACTACAGCAAAGCCAGCTTAAATTTTAAAGGAGAGGGAAAAGAAATGATTTTTTATGAAAGTTTGAGTGTTGTAAACTGCTCAAAAAGGTTCTCCCAAAGAAATTCACTTTGCACGCCATTTTGTTCGCACTTAATTGGATAGAGTTAAAAATGTGCGGTATTTCGTTAACTGCGAAGGGGCTGCTTAACTCATCATTTGTTAGTCTTTGAGAGAAAATAATAGCACTGATAGGATGACTGAAGAAAGAAAAAGAATAGTATATGCTAATTTTGTGTTGAAATTAGTGCTGAGAAGGACCCTATGGAGGAATTCAAATTGTTGGTGGCCGAGAACAATGAAAACATTATCACCTAATTCCCATTAAAGTTCAGCACCAATGGAAACCTTAAAGGTGTCACATTTGCAAGGTGTTTGGGCAGTGTTTCAGAAATGGCTATAGCAAATGCTTCTAGTATAGACCTCTGCACCTTTTGCTGATGGTGCCAATGTCTGGAAGACTGTGAGCAAAAGACGTAATCAGGGACCTATAAATCCTGTTAGTCATGTGATAAAGGAAGAAGAAAATAACCCACTAAGCAGCAGAGATGCATTTATTTCATGTGCAAATGTTTTCATAAAACTTACATGACCTATAGGATGTGCAAAAACTAGACATAGATTGAATCGGCAGGGTGAGGACAAACCACAGTAGTATGCAATCTCACTTTTCATGCACAATAGTATGCACAATACATTATTAATATGATATTCTTATAAAAATAATTTTGACCTTTAGAATTTATTTTGACTATAGTGAATTTTAAATGATCCCATGCATAATAAAGTTGTTAGAAGTGGTAGATGTAGTGAAATAAACATTTACCAAAAGCTAAAATAATTCAAGCGCATCGGACAAGTGCATTTTGAACAAATTTTTTTCATTTGAACATTGATTATTTGTTTGATAATTTTAGTTTGTTAATTGGGCATTTAAAAATTGTGATTATTGATTTATGACTTTAGGTTGTTAATTAATAATTTTAGATTGTTAGTTATGCATTTGAGAATTGAGATTATTAATTGATGATTTTAGGTTGTTAATTGATGATTTTAGGTTGTTAGTTGTGCATTGATCATTTGAGTTATTGAGATTGTTGACGGATGATGAGACCCAATTAGATTGAATGTGTGATTTTTATTAATTTTTATTGCATTGAATATTTGACAATTGACATTGTTGACGGAGGATGAGACCTAATTGGATTTATAGTGTGATTTTTATTGCATTGAGCATTTGAGAATTGAGAATTGATATTGTTGACGGAGGATGAGACCCAATTAGATTGAGATACCTGTTAGGTAGCACGAACATGAACACTGCGTCCGATCGACGCCGACACCAAAATGTCATATTTTGACTTTATACTTGTTAACATATTTTTAATGGGTGTCCGACAACTAAAAAAAGAATTAATATCTTCGGACACTGCTGAAATGTGTCAGACACGTGTCCCGAGGTGTCCGACACTATCTGAATGTGTCGATCACGTGTTCAGAGGTGGCCGACACTTTTTAAAGTTGATTATATATAGTTGTTTATGTCTTGGGGATTATGAGTTGTTGTTGTTGAGAATTGAATTTTTTATTACAGGATTGGGAATTAGAAAAATAAAAAATATTTTTAAAAAATGACTTTTAGCGACGGATTAATTCCATCGCTAAAAGTGTACTTAATTCTAAGATTTTTAGCGAGGAAATATTCCATCCTAAAAATTATATTCCGTTGCTAAAATATTTACCGACTAAATTAATATCACAAAAAAAATCCGTCACTAATTTATAAAAAAAATCCGTCGTAAAAAGTTCAATATTAGACGACGAATTTTAAAATTCCGTTGCAAAACTTTTAGCTGCGGGCTTTTCACCGACGGACTTTTAGTGACGATAATTCCGTCGCTAAAAGTTTAAGCGAAGTATTTAAGGCTTTTAGCGATGAATTTTTCTGTCGCTAAAAGCCTTTTTCCTTATAGTGCAGATTTCTTTCATGCATATGTAGTAACTTAAAAAGATAAGATTGCACAATATTTCTAACTATACATGTTATGACATTTGAAGAGAAATAACAACTTATATGTTACTGATGACATGAAAATCTATTAATCCTCTTGAATTATTGTATTTTAAGCGTTATTGTCATGTTACACAATTGTAGTGCAATTTTCAAGCGCAGATATGAATAAAAATTTTATTTATATAATTACATCGACACATGTGCATTTTTTTATATTCTTTTAGTAGTTATTTCTACATGAATTTTCTTGGAAACAAATTATTGTAAGATTATCGGGTGATTGTGTATAGGAACTGGAAAGTAGTGGCTCTCCAAGAACTTATTTATTAAAAAAAACTTTTACCTTGATGAATAAATTATCTATAAGAGACCAACTGTCTGTAAAATTATAAAGAGTATCATTAGTCACTAAAGAGTGTTAATATGACCACCCTAATATTATTTGATCAAAAGAAAATTAAAGTTGTAGGGAACAGCCTAATCAAGGTAGCACGTGGGACACCACACGCGAGATAACATGTATGATTAGCAAAAGTGAAGACCACATGATAAAGAGAAGGATCACATACTAGGATGACTTGGTCACGATTATATCTTCTGAAAAACCAGACATGGTTGAGTTGGAATCTGATAATACTTAAAAAAATAAAACCACACTACTCTTGAATGGAACCATAGAAGTCTTCAATAAAGTAATACATGCCCATAACCTCGGAGTTTATTAGGAAAATAGCTTTCAGAGCTAAGATTGTTGAATAGACAACCCTCAGGGTCTATCAAGGAATAAGGACTCACGCATCCCTCAAAGTGTATCGAGGAATAAGCTCTCAGAGCCGAACTCATCTAGATCAATAAACCATGGGGTTCATTAATTTAATCCTCGAGATTGATCAAGCAGGTAACACTCAATGTGGCTCAAAGTAAGAGAAAGACAAAAGCCGGGGGAAATGACAAACTCGGGCAAAAGAAGATCAGGCTCGAGTAACAAGTCTCTGTGTCCTCTATAGCTTTGAACACTTGTCCAAACAATAAGTATAACAACGTAGATGTCCTTGCAATATCTGTGTATATTACAAGAGGACACGATTGCTTTCTCAGTGTGACACAGGCCGTTGTGACTCATGCATATAGAATATGTGTTTTATCTTGTTGCTGTTAAAAATATGCTTCGCGTACGTTGTGGAACCCGAGCCTGGATCGATGACCTGCAAGACAGAAAATTCTCTGGGTGGGGTTCCCAGCGGAGAACTCTCCGATGCTTAAGTCAGAGCACAGTTAAATGATAATGACTCTGGAAAAGCATGAATGGTCTAGTTGTTCCATACCTGGGGGGTAGACCCCTTTATATAGCTGTAGGAGAATACTCCTAGTAGGACTAGGCCGTGGGTCAGATGTATTAGAATCGCGTTAGGATCCTCGAGGATTACGTCACGATCTCTAATAAGATAAATATCGATTTTCCAGTTTGACTGGGATTGCCAGGTATTTCCCAATTATTGGGAGTTATATCATAAGCCCCCCACTTCTTTAGCCAAAATGTTTGGTTGAGGAAGTTTATACCTGGTGTCTCGAGACATGTGTCAGATTTATAAGGAATTCTCCATCCACTTGTAGGGGTAATAATGTTTCTCTCTTCCATGTGCTCGGACCTAAGTTCTTGGGAGGTTAAGCCTTGGAACAATGCCCAAGTAGGGTGCTAGAACTCTAGCTCTTGAGAGCTAGGTCTTTAGAATATCGCCTAAGTAGGCTATTCAGAATCATCTTTGGGAAGACAAATCATTAGATCTCGGGATCTTTTAGAGGCTGTGCCCCACGTTAGCCTCTGTAGAGAGAGGACACAGAGCTGTGCATGCAAGTTGTTGCATGTGCTAAGTGTTTGAATGTCCCCTTGAGGGGTCACCTCTCCTATGGAGGGTGTTTGTTTTGTGCAAATGTGTGTTCTTTAGCTTGAGCTAACCACATCATACTTGCGTTTTACTTTGACGCGAACCCTTATCGTCAGCTAAGGGCTGGCAAAGAAGCCTCACATTCACGCTCGACCAGGTTTCGAATTAACAAAACAAGGTAGGACGACGAACTCTTACTAGGTTTGACGTTTCATGGGTTAGAACTAAAGCTAACCCATTTGGATAGAACTTGAGCTCTATCCTGTCACCCTTGAGGGTCTTCGTCCTTTAAGGGACGGCCCTAGAGGGCTAGTGAAATGTAGAGTTCTGATAAGCGCCCTTGAGGGCTGATGGAGCACAAAGCTCATGTATATACCCTCGGGGGTTTGACGGAACTTAGAGTTCTCATATGGCTCCTTAAGGGCAAATGGAGCCCGGAGTTCATGAAAGTACCCTCGGGGTTTGGACAGAAGTTGAAGTTCTTATCGTTGCTGCTGCAGTGCCAAATAAGAAGGCGTGGGTCATAGAGCCCGTAATATGGCCGCCACTATGAAGCCCCCCTGTCTGAAAGGGCACAGGGCATCGATATATAAAGTTGGCCCTTCAGCCCATATGTAGGGCCTGGTCGTAAGAAGACTTGTGGGAGCAATATAAAAGACTATAATTTGCTTGCTCGACTGTACGAGTATATAAAGCTAGAGAACGCGGAGTTCGTCTGAGCAAGATGGATCTGAGGATCAGTAGATATAGAGGATGCGAAGTCCATCAGCATATTAGTGATGCTTATTAGTAGAGGCTGACGATGTGCTCTGATTCACTGATCAAGGTCACTGTGTGACTAAATATCACGAGACAATAGATAATGCCGAGTCGACGGGATGCTGTAGCATAAACCCTAAATGCTACTTCAAATCACTGGGCGCTGTGAATTTGTTCTTTGCTTATGAAATAGGTTTATATGTCACTGGTGATGCTCGCAAGCTCAGTTTAAGCCCTTGCAACAAGAAAAAGTACGTGACTGAAAAATAGCTTTTGAAGCAACAAAGCACATGAACTTATAAGTTTAATTATGTTTTTAACGCATAATTGAGAACGATGTTCAAACACTGCGGCCCACTTAGGGTTTTGCCGGTTAAATGACAGAGTGTACTACACTGCGTATAGCATGTGAGCTTAAAAGAGTTGTAGCAGTCGGAAGTCCCGGTATGTAACGTGCTTGTGCTACTTGACGCAACTGCATAATGCTAGACAAAAAATTAAATAGGTCTAGGCAATGAAAGTGCATAGGAAGCAGCCTTTAGGAAGCCTTGCTACCGCTTACAATTGTAGTCGCTTTATGTTTAACGACACATAAGCGATAAATCATACGCCTTTATTAAAGAGTATGCAGCATACGTTAAATAATTGAGACCTTGTGGGTCTTAAACTTAAATTGACCTTTTCCTAGTTTAATGCTTTAAAAAGCATATGAGCTAAGTCGAATAAATAAGACTATGTAGGTCTCAAACACAAATATGTTTTTTTTCTTGGGTTAAAAACTTAATATTTTTAACAAATGTAGCTTAAGCCAATAAGTAAAACCATTTAGGTCTTAAACATAAATAAGCATACTTATGAAGAAAAATAAGGAATTTTTCTAAAAAGAAGGAGATCACCCGGTAACTTGTGCTCCTCCTTTTGTTTAGTGACCGAAAGGCCTTGGCCGGCGCAACGCCGCATAAAAGCATTCACCACCGGACAGCAGGGACGAAGGCGGCATAATGGTGGGGGACACCGCGACGCGCGAGGAGTTTACGGTGGAGCCGTCGTATGGTCGCAGATCTGGAGTACGGGTGGCAGGCGGTTGGATCTGAACGGGACGGCGAGCTGGCCTGTGGCACTGTAGTGAGGCGGCGCCAATGTAGGGTGACAGTGGAGTACGGTGGCGGTGCCTTTACCGTGGTCGCGGTGGCGCAGATCGAGACCTATAAATGTTGCTGCTCCTACGGCGATGGAGGGTTTGGACCCTATTGATGCTTCTTCTCTCTTCTATTTTTTTCCTTTTTTTGTTGAGATGTTTGTTGTTGGTCCCAGTAGCTTTGTGTCGCCGGTGACTCTGGCGGCGTGTGCGTGGTCGGAGTTTTGAAGTTGTGGTGGTAGCCCATAGTTTGAATGGTGACGACGGTTGTAGTGGCCGTAAGGAGGCGATTGGGTTGTTGTTGTAGCCATTGGAGATTTCCGGTGGCCGTTTGTGGTGGCCGTGGTGGTCCGATGTTGCTTAATGGACCGAAATAGTGGATCTGGTAGCCATTAGTCATGAGGCTGAGAGTGCGACGGGGCTAATAGTATGCCGCCGCTGTTCACGATAGTGCACATCTTGACGATGCGGGTCTACTGGCGGAGCAGCGGTGGTGACGTTCGTTTGAGACGTCGGGGTTTTTGACCCGCAAGCTGGTTGTTGTTGGTTGGGACTGACCAGATCTGAACGAATGAGCAACGGCCGGCCATCGATTCCGTGTGCTTGGTCGGTATATCGGGGGCGGAGCTGCAGCTGGCAGTGACACCAAACTCCATCTGGGCCAACAGAGGTGGCCACCTATGGTGGCGAACGCCTGCTTCTACCTCCTCTTTTCTTGTTTCTCTTTTCTGGACCTTTTGACGACGGCGCCGTCAGTTGGCCGCCGGCGGCAATTAGGGATGTCGGTGACTTGGTGGATTGATGGTTGAGCGGGCATAGGGTTGCCCTTGTAGGTGATGTTAATGGGGTAGCTGTTTAACGTTTTGCCCATGAGGGCGGCGATCTGCAGGTTATGCGCGATGGCGTTGCCTGATGCGTGGTGCTATCCCCCAACTTTTTTTTTTCTTCTTCTTCTTCTCTATTGATACGGTAGGCCCGCTGTGGCGGTGCGGCTAATCGTGGTGGCCAAGACTCCATTGGAACTGCCTTGTAATTTTTATTGTTGCCGATCACCGTCGACGGTGGTGGCAGTGCGGCTGATCGCTGCTCCATCTTGACGGTAGAAACTTTTGATAAATATAATCTGAAAATTTTACCAAAATTTTCTTTTGTGACAGACAATTTACTTAGGCTTCGTTTGACAAAATTTTTTTTTTGGTTTTCAGTTTTTAAAGAGCAGTTTTTTAAAGAGCAGCTTAAATTTTTTTTTTTATAAAAACAAGTGGGTGTTTGATAACCCCTTTTTTTTTTGAGGTTTTTTTTTTTGTGTTTGGTAACCCTTTTTATTTTGACTTTTTTTTTTTGGTGGTTTGCGGTGGCGGTGGTGGGGCGTAGCGGTGGTCGACGGTGGTGGTGGTGGCGGCCGACGGCCAGAGGTGGCTGCCGGCAGTCACCGGCGGTGGTGGCCGGCGGCCGGAGGTAGCTGCCGGCAGTCTCCGGCGGTGGTCGCCGGCGGCCGGAGGTGGCTGCCGGCAGTCACCGGCGGTGGTGGCCGGCGGCCGGAGGTAGCTGCCGGCCGTCTCCGGCGGTGGTCGCCGGCGGCCGGAGGTGGCTGCTGGCAGTCTCCGGCGGTGGTCGCCGGCGGCCGGAGATGGCTGCCGACAGTCTCCGGCGGTGGCTGCCGGCGGTCGCCGGCAGCCGGAGGTGGTTGTCGGCAGTCTCCGGCGGTGGTCGCCGGCGGCCGGCAGTCTCCGGCGGTGGTCGCCTGAGGTGGCTGCCGGCGGTGGGAGGGTGGTGGTGGTGGTCGAAAAAAAAAAACCAAAAGTGAAAAAAAAACCAGTTTTTGGAGTTTTTTTTTTACTCTGCAGTTTAAAAACTGGTTTTTTAAATTGAAAAAAAAATGGTTACCAAACGCTCTTTTTTTCAGTTTTTAAAACTGAAAAAAAAAGAGGGAAAAAAATTTTGTCAAACGGGGCCTTAGAGATCCGCAACACCGGCATTTGTGTTGGCAGTTTCGACACGTTGCTGCCGTCGCTTGCGAAATGAGTGTTTAAACTTTCTTGAGGTCGATTGGCTAGGCTGGCGAGTCCTACGGACGACGCCAAAATGTTACTGCTAAAAATATGCTCCACGTACGTTGCAGAATCCGAGCTTGGATCGATGACCTATAAGACAGAAAATGAGTGACCGCCGGGTGGGGTTCCCGACGGAGAACTCTCCGATACTTAAGTCAGAGCGCAGCTACATGATAATGACTCTGAAAAAGCATGAATTGTCTAGTTGTTCCATACCTGGGGGTAGACCGATTTATATAACTGTAGGAGAAGACTCCTAGCAGGACTAGGTCGTGGGCCAGATGTGTTAGGATCGCGTTAGGATCCTCGAGGATCATGTTACGATCTCTAATAAGATAAATATCGATCTCTCAGTTTGACTGAGATTGCCGAGTATTCCAATTATTGGAAGTTATATTTGAGTTATATCATATCTTATCATGGATGGTTTGATCGCTTTGGTTACCCTATCATGTTGGCTACCACTGGTCTATGCAGATGGCGGTGCTTTCTCATTTTTTAATTGATGTACAATTTGGGATTTTATACGTGATCGATTGGATGGGAATGTCATTTGGAACCCATGAGACAGGGATATCATCTCGATAGTTTTTCTTTTGCTTTTTGATTACTGGGTGTCTGTACTTATTTTTCCAGATGTATGCTTGTTTGCAATCGTGGTAACGGTATATGTTTTTATTATACTGGCCAAAAAGGCTGTACTAGCTTTTTGGTATGTCGAGTCTCGAGTATCTTATCTCGTTAATTTGTCTTTCATTGAACCGGCCTTGGTGTGTGCTATATAAACTAGAATCAGGCAAAGTTGACCATAACTGTGACATGACAAAGAAAAAGGTGTTACACTTCCCATTTGTGCAGCTCTTTCTTTTTTATCCAAATTTGTACGGACTTCTGGTTTAAAATATTTTACAATTTAATTAGTTTCTTACTTTCGTATTGGCACCTAAGAATTAGTTTTTAATATTTATTGCACTTGTTATCACGGTTATATAATTGTGAAGAGTGCATAAATATGATACGTTTTACCACTTTAAATATACAAACATTGTAAAGAGTGCATAAATACAACCTGAATTAAGGTCTCTGTGTGATGCTCCAAATCTATATTTACCCGATTAATATTACTTTAGCGACAATTTTTATGAGTGTTGTTCTTTTGAGGTCTTAGTAACGTTTGGTTTGAACAATTTTATCATTGACAATTTATAATACCAGAGCTCAAAAAAAAGTTGGTACAATAAAGAAATAAACGAAACTCAGCTCGTAACTCTTGAGAAGTTATATTTAAATTAGGGCTATTACATAAATGACTAGATCTAATTTGATTATTTTAAATAGGAGAGAGAGAGCTATGGAGAAAAATGTGGAATTTTGAAATGATAGAGATTGATTTGGGGATAAAGAAAAGGAGGAGATTCTCGAAAAGATTAAAAGAAAGCATATTATAAATAAGGTAGACAAAAACAAAACAAAAAAGAAAATGGGAGAGAAAGAAAAAGATGACAGAAAATGAATAGAAAAGAGAGAAGGAGAGAAGATGTGAGTCGGCAGCGCCGCTCCCATCTCTGGCGTCCCCATCGCCAGCCACACTCTTCAACGGCAAGCAACTCCGGTGGTCCTTCACCGAGCGCCATCGCAACGCCTCCGAATCGCTGTACCGCGCCGCTGCCACCACCGCACGGATTTATCACCGGCGTGATCTCCAGTCAACTCTCTCCCCATTTTCGGCTACACCCACGATCGCCGCCGACACGGTTCCCCTGCCACCGAAGCTCTGCCAGCCTTCCTCTTCAAACCAATCGCTATTGCCAAGCAATTCCGGTGGGCACCTCCGCCAAATGCACCGCCCGTCGCCTCCATTCCTCGCTACCACGCATCGATCACACCATCCTTCTTCTCCGACCGCTACCAGCTGCCGTTCCCCCAGTCCACGCAACGCTCCTACAGGTGCTGTGCCGCAGTCTCTGGTTCTAGCATCGATGGACCCCGCCGCCCCGTGGCCTGCCGAAACAGCATCGTCAGCATTGTCGTCATCAGCCGCGAAGCGGCGACATTTTCATTGCTTTCATGGCTTGGACAAAGGAACGGTGTGGTAGCCGCGGTGTCGGTTTCCGCAGTAGTGGTGGTTGTTGCCCTTGTTTTGTAAGGTTTAGAGATGGCAGACGCCAATTTTCAGCCCTTCATTGCCGGAATCCGCCATAAAAGTTGTCAAATTTATGAGTTTGTGGGAGTTTGAGGTGGTTTGATCCACTAATCTTGGCGTGTTTCATGGTGTTTGGTGATGGTTGTCTGCATGACATGGGTCGTGTACGAGTTTGTACTGATATGCAGCACAAGTGTGTGCACAAGAAATAATGTCTGTCAGCGTCGCGCAATTATGAGTCCATAGAAAATATGTTGTTTGTAGTTGTGTTGTTGGCATATGGTGATGGTCATGGCATTGCTTATCGTGTCCGGAATGGTATAGTGGCATTGTTTGCGGTGGCTAGGCTGGAGTAACTGTGGGGTGTACACGCCGACAGTCGATAGAATTTAGGATTTGTTCTGATTGATAAGGTAATCTGTCGGTTCAATTATAGATGAGTGTGTCGTTTCTATTGGAATGGAGTAGTTGTCGGTGGAGTGGGTATAACTGTGTGATTTTGGTATTTGAATAATTGTGTGTGCGCGACGATGGGTGCACGATGTGTGAGTTTGGGAAGGTGTGTAGGTGTAATTGTTGTTGGACATGTACGGGCATGCCGTGTTTGCATGATATCTGTGTATGTGTGCGTGTAGTGTGGGTGTTGTGCGGTGTTAAGTTCTATGAGCGTATGTAGTGGACATGTGTTAGTATGTTGAGCAGCCGGTGGGCATTATGAGCACAATAGTGTGCAACATGTTATGTGCATGATTGTTCTTTTAGGTGTAGAGCGGTAACAATGATGGTGGAAGACTAATTGTTGAGGAGATTTCTGAAAAGGATATGGTTTTGACCGATGACACTTTCAGGTTAAAGCACGCATAAGGATATAAAGAGAAAATTGAAGGTTCCTTAAGCCGGACGTAGTAGCATGATCGTTGCTCTAGAGATTTTGATATGAGGAATGCGTAGCGTCAAATAAGTGACCCTTGATTCAACTAATATTTTTATATATAAAGTATATGTTCATATAAAAAGTGGTGTTTATCTGCTTGGTTGTTTTAATGATGTTTATTTGCTCTGGCTTGATTAGCCAAATGAAGTTTTTAATGGTTTATTTCTCGTTAAAAATCGGACCAGCATTTAACTGATAGTTTGCTTAGAAAAAGCTAGACCTAGCAATTTTTTACCCGTACCCGCGGGTCGAACCGTAACCGTTCAAAAACCCCGTCTACGGGTACCTATATAGACTACCCGTGCAATTTTGACTCGTACCCGAATTGATCCGTAATTTTCGGGTCTGTCCGGGTCGATTTTCGGGTACCTGCGGATATTTGTTTTCCTGGGGTATATATAGAAGAAAATCAATGCCCTAAACCTAAACCCTTTTCGACTCATTTTGATTTCTCACATGGTCACACATTTCTCTCATCTCGTCTCCATCAGAGACTCAATAGTTCTCTTATGCCGCCGCACAAATCTGGTGCTTTCAACTTTGTCTCTCTCTACCACCGGTGACCAGATCCGGCAGATCGTGACACCGTCGATCAAGGGTCGTACCTCCACCTCCACCGCCCGCTCCTGTACCTCCACCGCCAACGTTCGTGAATCGTGACGACACCGTCAGTCGTCCTTTTTATTTCTCTACTACCGGCTTAACCATGACGACACCGTCAGATTGTCTCTCCACCGCCAGCGACCAGTTTTCAGACATATAGGTCCTGTGCCTCTAGTCTTCAGCCTTCTCTCTTCAGCCTTCACTCTTCAAACAAAATCAGTATGAAGCAAGAAGTAGTAACCAAGCCAGCACTCTAGTCTTCACATAAGAATGAGTATTACAATATTAAAAAAAACAGGTATATACCCGCGGGTAATACCCTACCCGTAAGGGTAGGGTACGGACCCAGTGAAAAGTTACCCAAAAAAATGGGTAATTTTTACTCGATCCGATTTTATCCGTACCCGTCTGGTTTTTAACCGTACCCGTCCGGTTTACCCGATTGCCAGGTCTAGAAAAAGCAATGAAACTCAGATTTGAAATGTTATGGCATTTGATGTATTTGTGAATATTGAACATGTTGAAAGATATCGAAAGTGGTTGTGTTTACAATGAACCAAAAGGTGGTCCTTTTGTTTATTTGATTGTTGTGCCCCATATCCATGGGGGAAAGTTAGATTTTGGCCCCTGATCAACGGGGCTTGTATGTTGATGCACAGTACTGTTGCTCGTGGTTCGCCCTTGCATCTATAGAATTTTATCCTAGATGGAGGAGGGATTTCGGGCCCTAGTCAGTGAGGCATGTATGCTGACCGCAGCATATCATTTGAGCTAATGTTGGAATCGACTGGTTGTCATGAGTTTTGTGCTAATTATTTTATACTTCCGTTTTTGGTTGCATAAACCCTATTTTGTTTTACCCGATGATCACCAACTTTATGATTTTAGATGTCTTAATGTGGCTATAATATAAAGTGAGTTATTTTCTGCATGCTTTGGTCCACCTAGTTGAATCATTGGTTACTTATTGAGCACGTGGAAGCTCATCCCTTACTTATCATTTCAGGTTTGAAAGTAAGATGATGGTGATGAGCATAAGAAGGAACAATTTGGCACGGAGCTCTGGAAACTGTATTGATTGAGTCACTAAAAATTTAGATTGTTGGGTTAGTTTTAGTTACTGACAAATTAGTGTCATGACGAGTGTTAGCATAAGTGTTTGTATTCAAGTATGAAAATATGAAAATGTAATTTAAGTTGTAGAAGTTTTAATTTCCGCTGCAGATTATATTGGTTTTAGGAAGTAAAGCCTGACAAAACCCTTGATTGGAGCCCATTGGGTCTGCGGCTGGTCTCAGATCTAACTCGCAGACATACCCGTGGGTTCGGGTCGTGACACTTTGTACCCTTCCAAAAAAGAAGTTTATGTCGACCCCGTCACGGGTATGACTTGGAATAACAAGGTTGCCTGCACGTTTGAGGCTTGGCCTACCTGCTCCCTAAAAAAATCGACCAGTTGGATTCTATTAATTGTATTTAAGGTATTTTTTTTTTATTGAAAAAAGGCTGGACCGTAAGGCTCTAATCCAACCAGCAGGGAGTATTGCGCCTCGGGGACTTACAAGGCCGCCACATACATCTGAGCCCTCGATTCCCGCACCTATGTCGGGGCCAAAGAGCACAAGGACCCATGTGTGGAGCACATGCAGGGCGAGGACGTAAGTTTGCCACCAACAAGTGTGGCGGGCAGGATTCGAACCCAGGTGGGAAACCTGGATTGGGATCCTGGGGACCGCTAAACCAACCCTTGTTGGCATTGTATTTAAGGTATGCAGAAGGGTTTAAACAAGGATAGTGCGCATGAGATTAGGTTGGTTGGGCCCATATGGCTCCTCAAGTATATCAGGGTGTACATACTTATAATTATATCCATGGAACTTCTAGCCTTGATCATTTTCTTGCCTACTCTGGTTAGTTTATGGGTTGGAATGAGCTTAATGATCAGCATAATTTTGGCTTGCCGACAATGGGCCTCATGCTTCAAGGTTCGGCTCTGTGCCCCAATTAGTGGTGACTCAACTCTGCTGCTAGAATTTTGCCTCTCATAGTTTCCACCTATATTCAGAAAGTTTCTAAAGATAGTTGTGCTCTCAAACATACTTCTGTGGATATTCTCAAACACGCTCATCATCCTTTGGATATGGTCATTGCTCATAACCTCTTTCCTAGCAAAGTTTCCCCTTGATCTCCAAGCATCTGATCTTCCTACACCCCATTAATCTTCATAGGATCTTCTAAGTTGTGCTGACCATGTTAAGATTTTGCGGGTTGGGTGGCAAACTTCCCAATAGGATTTCTCCTAGTAACAACCAATTTTGCAGAAAAATAGGACAAATCTGTCCCACCAGCGTGCCAAGTAGTGTTTGCCTTGAAATGCTCAGGCACGATAGCGGCGTGGCATTGTCTCGCACGAGAGATGTACGAGGTTGTGAGGTGCCCAAAAGTGCCAAGTCCTTACAGGATCACGTGTGAAACATAATTTCCAGATAAATTAAATTGTCTGACGTTTTGGAGGGTAAAAGTGTCTAACCTGACTTCTTCAAACAATCAATAAGGACTTAGAATATCCAAAGATTTCCAAAATCTTGAAGACTTGTAAGTTCCATTTAAGTTACAGCTACTCCTACTTAACTCCTATCCCTGATCAGGTTAAGCATAAATAATAAAATGAATGAAGTCAATTTACCTTTATATTGGGCATAGTTGATTGATACAGTGAAGATAATAACACTTTGAACGTACAAAGCACTTAATTTAAAAAATGAATACTCTTTGAGGAGTGTGTGGATGAGACAGACAGTTGGCCTGGTGTTCTACCTAACCTAAGATAAACGAAGGTGTGATAACGTATACCATGCGATAGTTTGTATTTCGTGAGGAAGAAGATTAATTCAAACGACGTTTATGGCTTTTTTAACCAACTTATAATCATTTGGCCTCTAGTAAATCTAATCTAGGGATAATCATTTGGCCTCTAGTAAACCTAATCTGGGGCTGTCATGTATTTTTGGGTGTGCCTGCTTTGTTGTTGTTCACGCCAAACCTATAGGATATTCCAATTTGGAGCTGCCACATGTACATGCATACTTGTTTTACCAATCTACTCAAGTTAAGTCCTCTTAAATAAACTGACCTTGCCACGTTTTTTTACCATGCTCAACACGTAGCATAGTCAACACTTAAGATCCTATGTGAAGGAGCCATATATCTCGCCTATGCTCAGGCTATAATGCCTCGTTTAGCCATTGTTGTCTTTGATTTGACGATATGCTTCGATAGTCAGTATTCACCAAGTTGCCTCACTTGCGTTAGAGTGAATCGACCTTTAGTGCAGGCAGTCCTAAAGTTGATTTTCATATTGATGATATGGCATGCTCGACGCCTCTAAATGCACTTCAAGAAAAAGGATTTTTAGTAACGGACACCAATCCGTTGCCAAAAGTCAGTTTCAGCAACAGAAATAACTATCGGTAAAAACTTTTACCAATGGGGAACCCCATCGCTATAATATAGCGATGGATCTATAGCGATAGCGATGGATCTATAGCGATAGCGATAGATTTTTAGCGATGAGTACTCGGTCGCTAAAAGGTATTAAAATATTTTCTATTTTAGGCCAAAATTTAAAAAAAAAAATTAGCGACGGAATATGTTTGTCACTAAAGTTCATTGCTAAAACTCCTAAAGGTAACCTTTTAGTGACGGAATATTCCGTTACTAAAACTTCTCTCGCTAAAAGTCTATGAAAACTTTTGACTTTTAGCGACGGGCAAAATCCGTCGCTAAAAGTCAGGATATAAAAACCCACTTCCCCCTTTCTTTCTCTCTCCCCGTTTTTCTCACCCTTATCTCTTATTTGGCTCACCGGCGATAGCCTTCCCCCAGCGACTCCCCACCCCCTGCGATCGCCCCTCGGGTGATAGCCCCCCCCCCCCCCACGATGCCCTGCCCCTCAATAGCTCCTCCACCGTCGCGCTTCACCATTGCCGCTGTACCATTACCAGTATGTACATTTAACCCTAATTTCTTATAATGTATGGTTTGATTTAACCCATATAGTGTAAGGCATGGAGTTTGAATTTGTTATGATGTATGGTTTAATTTAATTTTTATTGTTGTAATGTAAAGTGTAATTGCATGTATAGTGTAAATTGTTACATGTTGTAAATTTAATTAATCCTAATTAAACTAAAATTAACCTAATTCACCCTAATTACTCTTAATTAAACCTGTGATGCCAAGGAAAGTGGGTTCGCAGTCGACGTGGAGGTGTCATAAGGAATGCAGTCCGAGTCAGATGTCAAGTATGTTGATGTGAGACACAGCAAGGGCGGAGCAAGGGCAGAGACCAAGGGCTTCCCAGACAAAGCCTGAGGGTGGCAGTGCTGCGAGGGCGATGGTGCAGGATGAATATACGATGACAGTCACAGTCTGATGCTTAGGTCCGAAGTCAGGGTCCTGTATGTTTCTCTCTCTAGAATTCTAGAGTGAGAAAGTAAAAGTGTTCTGAAAATGTCCAACCATCAAATGAATTCTCAAGACCTCTATTTATAGAGGTTGAGATGGTGATGTCATCACGTGGCGCTCCCCGGGAGTGACATGTTACCGAGGGGTCCACAGCCGTCGGTGTTCCACGGATTGTCGAATCACATATTCACCCGGCCTGCCCCGCACAACGTCGCTCTGTCTGGAAAGACTGGCTCCCATAGCTTCGATGTGGCCAGAGAACCCCCTTGATCTAGCCTCCAATCCAAGCCCTTGCAGAGTCCCACAGGCCTGGCAGCGGTAGGGAAGACCCGACGCCCAACTGCCAGGCGGACTAGGCGCGATGCCCTCTGAAGACCTGCTTTCATCTCGGAGTGACCCGGGGGTCATAGTCCATAGGGGTGCTGATGCAAGCCCCCAGTGTCGTAGCACGTAGTCCAATCACGCAGGCACCCTGGCGGAGACAGTGTCCCGGAGAAGTCACATATCCTGCTACGAAGGGTCCTCATGCCTGAGCACTACGAACGGAGCCCCCCCCAGAATGAAGGCGGCGATGGCTTTAAGGTAACGAGTCCATCCCGCTGCGAGGGGTCCTCGTGCCAGAGCACTACGAACGGAGGCCCCCGTGATTATGACGGCGATGGCTTTGTGGTAACGAGCCCATCCCGTGGCGGCGATGACTTTGTGGTAACGAGTCCATCCCGCTGCGAAAGGTCCTCGTGCCGGAGCACTGCGAATGGAGTCCTCCCGTGATTATGACAGCGATGGCTTTGTGGTAACGAGTCCATCTCGCTACGAGGGGTCCTTGTGCCGGAGCACTACGAACGGAGCCCCCCGTGATTGTGACGGCGATGACTTTGTGGTAACGAGTCCATCCCGCTGCGAAGGGTCCTCGTGCCGGAGCACTACGAACGGAGCCCTCTCATGATTATGACGACAATGGCTTTGTGGTAACGAGCCCATCCCATGGAGGTGATGACTTTGTGGTAACGAGTCCATCCTGCTGTGAGGGGTCTTTGTACCGGAGCACTATGAACGGAGCCCCCCGTGATTGTGACGGCGATGGCTTTGTGGTAACGAGCCTATCCCGTGGCGGCAATGACTTTGTGGTAACGAGTCCATCCTGCTCCGAGGGGTCCTCGTGCAGGAGCACTACAAACGGAGCCCCCCGGAATGCTGCACACTTCAGAGAGTGGGTCGAAGCATGTTCCACATCCATGGCGGGGGCGCATGGTGTGGTGAATAAGTGTGATGCCCGAAGGCCTATATCGTGATTGTGGCGCATGGGCGCCGCGACGAACGTCACGGAAACAATACTTAGTGTCGAAGCACATGTCATGAGAGTGGTGCGGCGACGAATGTCGCGAAGCAATACTTGGTGCCGGGGGCACGTATCATGAAGATGGCGCACGGGCGTCGCGACGAAGGTCGCGGAGCAATACTTGGTGCCAGGGGCACGTTTCATGAAGATGGCGCACGAGCGCTGCGACGAACGTCGCGGAGCAATACTTGGTGCCGGGGGCAAGCATGATGAGAATGGCGCACGGACGGGGCGACGAACGTCGCGGCACAATACTTGGTGCCGAGGGCACGCATGATGAGAATGGCGCACAGGCACGGTGACAAACGTCGCTGAGCTATAGTTGGTGCCGGGGGCACGCAAAATGAGAATGGCGCACGGGCACAACGATGAACGTCGCGGAGCAATACTTGGTGTCGGGACACATGTTATGAAAGTGGCGCATGGGCGCGGCGACGAACATCGTGGAGACGGCGCACGGGCATGCGTCGGGTGTCCCGAAGATGGGATTTGAGCTGAGTGTACCTGTCATTACAAGATGATGAATGCAACATATAGTAATGATAAAGTTGGAAGTGATGGTATGCGGTCGTCAGTGACGGGTCATTCAGTGGTAGTGCGCGACTTTGGGCGACGGGCATCGCAGGAGCCGTGCACGGTCGCGGACGATAAACGTTGCGAGGTTGATGTACGAAGGACGCTGCGAGGTTGATGCACGACGGACGTCGTGAGGCTGATGGACGACGGACTTCGCGAGGTTCATGCACGACGGACGTCGTGAGATTGATGGACGACGGACGTCGCGAGGTTCATGCACTACGAACGTCGCGAGGTTGATGGAGGACGGACGTCGCGAGGTTTATGCACGACGGACTTCGCGAGGTTGATGCATGACAGACGTCGCGAGGTAGATGTACGAACGTCCGTAAACATCGCGGAGGTGCAAAGACTTGAGAAAACAAGTGCGCGGGGGAGGGGAGGCCATAGGCCGAAGATTGGGGGAAGGCCAAGGCCACCACCCCTGGGGAGGCCGAAGCCGACCCCTTGGTGAGGCCGAGGCCGACCCTAAGGGGTGGCCAAGGCCAATGGCCAACTCTCATGAAGGGAGGCCAAGGCCACTCCCCCTTTCGGTGAACTTCGGGAGCGCCCACAGTAGGTGTTTTTATGAGCGATGACAAACCCAGAAGTTGCGTTGTGACGAGCGTGTCGACGTGAAACGTACCCACGTGACAAACAAGGTGCCAAAGCCACATACGAAGTGTATGAAGCGATCAAAGTGCGAAAGGGACTTTGCGCGAAGAGTGAACAACAGGGGGGAAAGGCCGAGGCCAACACCCCATGGAGGCCGAGGCCGACCCCCCATTGAGGCCGAGGCCGACCCCATGGGGTTGGCCAAGGCCTATGCCCTTGACCCGGTCGCTTCAGTTGCGTCAACGGTTGATATTTTTGGTGAAAAGGTGCTCAGGTGGTCACGGCGCGACGAACTTGGTACTGTGAGTCACGGTAGCGTGAAATAATTGGTGACTAAGTCGCGCGTGAGGCGTGCGAAGCAAAGAATGCAAGTGATTTGGGCACGCGCACTTTGACCGGTTCAAAGCGTTGAATACTGTGCTTGTGCAGACGTGTCATGCACAATGGGACTCTAAGTGGACCTTTGAGTGCGACTAGAATAGGTTGGGAACAACCTGAATTAACATAAGCTACCCTAATTAAACCTAATTAAATGTAACTAACCTAATCAACTCTAATTAGCCTCAGTTAGCCCTAACTATATGGTTTGATTTAACCCATATAGTGTAGATGTTTTGCTTCAGCATTCTCATTTTTTATTTTGATAAATCTATGAGAAAGAAAAGTGACATCTGAGCAAGAATTACACTGTTGCATTGTTACACTGAATAGTGAAATCACAGTCGGTCATGTTTCGAAATAGTTGCCACACTGGCAGACCTTGTTAAATCTCTACGTCGTGTGTCTATTCTCTCATTTCATCCTCTCTGTTTTTTTTTTTTTTTTTAGCTCCATTGCTTGTTGTTACGCTTGTTCCCAACAAGAACTCCTGGTTGCCACTATTGAAAAAGAAAGAAAGAAATAGTCCACAATTACGGTATGTAGGTTTAGCTTTAGGCTTTCCTACTTATCTGCACTTATTTGTCACCGAAACCTTGTGTGTCTATCCATCCATAGTGCACTTCTTAAATATTCAATGAATGCTTGAAAGTCTGTCAGACATCTAATCTAATTCATAGTTAATTCAGTTCTTAAATATTCAATGAATGCTTAAAAGTCTGTCATATTTAATTTAATTCATAGTTAATTCAGCTAAATCAGATAAAGTTTCACTTGTCGGGAACGACAAAAGCTTGTGCTTAGAATATCTTGAGAGATTTCATCACATGCCTCAAACTAAATAAACAAATACCAAAATCTTGCTGGCATGTTCTCCTTCATAGTTTTGTATTATGCTCCGATCCAGATTTATTGGAAGGGAAAAAGTGAAGCCCACGCTAGTCGAGAGAGTGAGACCATTTTTATAATCATTTTTTTGGGTCATTAACTTTATTATTAGATTTGTTTTTGTCTGTGATTAGATGCTTTAATTCCCACCGTATTATCTTGTGCTTCTCAACACGGTTTGGCATTATATTTCCAGAGAAGTCCACGAAAAACCGCGATACTGGCCACTGTACTATACTTCTCCCCATAACATAACAAATATATATATATATATATATATATATATATATATATATATATAAATAAAAGAGAAGAAAGAAGGATCTACTCAGTATTATATTTAGTCACGTGTAACCTGCGCAATGACTTGACTTTCAATAATAATATATATATATGTTCTAGCTACCATAGGTTGCAAGTAGGAAAGGGATGGGGCACCAACAGCTACATGCGTTAAATCCATTCTTATGCACTTATTTCGAGATAAATAGATCCTCAATCAAAGATAAAATACGAGTTAAAATTAATGTACACGTAAAGAAGAATAAATATCACTTGCACCACGTTTATATTTGGGTGAGAAATTATAGTTCACATCATAGCCATCAATAGTTTCCGTGGTTTCGCCGTCATTATATGTTGCTGGTAGCAAGTTGATAGAGACGACAGTTTAGAATGATAGCTTGCAAGATAGAAAAGAGCAACATCCGCGTAGGGTTCTCATGGGAGAGTTACGCCCAAACAGGCTGTTTGCTCTTTTCTTTGGAAAGACGACTCGTTGGAACTTGAGATCCTAAGACGGAATGCTCCATTGTAGCATTTCTATGAAGAATACGCAAAGTCTTCTGCATTCAAATTGTCGCATGTGCTTGTACATAACTTACTGTATGATTAGCTCATCAATGTGCAGAGATATGAATATCTCTCAACTGATAGAAGTTGCCTTATAATCGAATAGTTCCACTAGTGAGCATGTAACGCCAAGTAGGCAGGATGATGCAGTAGAGGCTATATATATATATATATATATATATATATATATATATATATATATATATATATATATATATATATATATATATATAAATGATCCGTTGATAGCGCTAGCAAAATGGGACAAGTTGCTAGCGTGATCTGGCCGTCCACGCGCGATCTGTTGACAGTCTATTTTTGTGTTTTTTTAATCCGTCCGCTACATTGTGTAGCGGACAATTTTTTGACAAAAATTCCCTCTACTTTGAGGCAGTGCCCGTCCGCTACATAATGTAGCGGACTACTGAGGCACTCTTTTCTGACTTTTTTTTTCTCTTTCTCTGTCCTTTCTTTCTTTAATGTTTTGACACACTCTCTCTCCCTTCAATTTTTTGACTCTCTCTCTCTCTCCTTTCTCTTCCTCTCTCCTCCTAGTTTCCATCTGATAGATTAGTTCAGACCCACAAGCAAAAATGTTCAAACGGGTTGTGGTAAGATGTAGATGCCATAAAATAAAGCAACATAAAGGAAAAACGAAGAGCCTGTAGCGGACTCGCTGAGAAGTCCTTTACCCTGTCATGGAAACAAAGTGAAAAAATATTCATTAGCATGGAGACAAGCCTCCGTTGATACTTTGCAAGCCTCCTCATGCCTCCATACACCAGATAGCAGAAAGTCACGTCAGAAGCTAGGAGGAAAACAAAAGAAAAAGGGATTAAGAAGAAATGGGCAATCACATCCATGGCTGTCAAGAACCCTATAGCTAGGAGGAGAGAGGAAGAGAAAGGAGAGAGAGTCAGAAAATTGATGGGAGGGAGAGAGAGAGAGTGTGTGTGTTAGAACATTAAAGAAAGAAAGGACAGAGAAAGAGAAAAAAAGTCAGAAAAGAGTGCCTCAGTAGTCCGCTACATTATGTAGCGGACGGGCACTACCTCAAACTAGAGGGTATTTTGTTAAAAAATTATCTGTTATACAATGTAGCGACCAATTTAAAAAAACACAAAAAAAAAGATCTGGACCGTCCACAGATCGCCTGTAGACGGCCAGATCGCGCTAGCAAATTCTCTTATTTTACTAGCGTTATCAACGGATCAGCTCATATATATATATATATATATATATATATATATATATATATATATATATATATATATATATATATATATATATATATATATATATATATATATATATATATATATATAGGGAGCTGATCCATTGATAGCGCTAGCAAAATAGAGTATTTGCTAGCGCGATCTGGGCCGTCCATCCTGAAAGATGGACGGTCCAGATCGCGCCTTTTTCGAAAACTGTCAGTCGTCCGCGACACTATGTCGCGGACGGATTTTTTTACCTTTTTGCCCCTCCACCCGTCCGCTACATTGTATCGCGGACGGTCCAAATCTTCTTTTACGTTTTTTTTAAGTTCGTCCGCTACATAATGTAGCGGACGTTTTTTTAACAAAAATACCGTCCGCTACATTATGTAGCGGACTATTTTACTTTCTCGAAAAGAGACATCTGTGTTGTCAGAGCTCTTGAAAAAAGACAACCAACTTTTATTTTCTCTTTCCCCCTCATCTCTTATCTTCTCTCTTCTGGATGAGCTCCTTCAAGACGGTGGAAGGGTGATAGAAATGGAGGAGGTTGAAGACCCTAGAACAAAATGACAATCTGTTGCTAGCCAATTTCATGAATGGTTCCAGCCTGCAGGTGGAAGTGCTAATTAAGTGTGCTCGTTTTGGAGTCTTTTTTACCAATGGCAATCTGTTGCCAACGAACTTCATGAAGATTTGTTCATCAGGATCAAAGTAAGAAGAGAGAGAAAAAGAAGAAGTCAGAATGAGAGAAGGGAGGGAAAAAAAGAAGACTAGTCCGCTACATTATGTAGCGGACTAGTCTTCTCTTTTCCCTCCCTTGCGGACACATTAATGACACAGAAAAGTCATACCACACATGTGTGGGCCTGTCATTCGTCCGCGATACTATGTCGCGGACGGCATGGAGGGGCAAAAAGGTAAAAAATGTCGTCCGCAATATTGTGTCGCGGATTACTTTTTTTTGACATGCGTCAGGGCCTGTCAGTCGTCCGCGATACAATGTAGCGGACGGGTGGAGGGGCAAAAAGGTAAAAAAATTCGTCCGCGATATAATGTCGCGGACGACTGATAGTTTTCGAAAAAGGCGCGATCTGGACCGTCCATCTTTCAGGACGGACGGCCCAGATCGCGCTAGCAAATACTCCATTTTGCTAGCGCTATCAATGGATCAGCTCCCATATATATATATATATATATATAGGGAGCTGATCCATTGATAGCGCTAGCAAAATAGGAGAAGTTGCTAGCGCGATCTGGCCGTCCATCCCAAAAGATGGACGGCTCAGATTTTTTTTTTGCGTTTTTTTAAGTACGTCCGCTACATTATGTAGCGGACAATTTTTTGTATTTTTTTGACAATAATACCCTCCGAGTCCGTCCGCTACATAATGTAGCGGACAAGTTTTCAGACTTTTTATCTCTTTCTGTCATTAATGTTCTGACTTTTTTTTTCTCTCTCTCTCCCGTCCGCTACATAATGTAGCGGACAAGTTTTCAGACTTTTTTTCTCTTTCTGTCATTAATGTTCTGACTTTTTTTCTCTTTCTCTCTCTCCTGTCCGCTACATAATATAGCGGACAAGTTTTTAGACTTTTTTTCTCATATCTTTTTCTCTCTCTCTCCTCCTTCATTAATGCTCTGACTCTTCTCTCTCTCCCGTCCGCTACATAATGTAGCGGACAAGTTTTCAGACTTGTTCTGACTTTTTTTCTCTTTCTCTCTCTCCCGTCCGCTACATAATGTAGCGGACAAGTTTTCAGACTTTTGTGCTTTCATGAAGAACTCCAAGTATCTTCATGAAAGCACAAACTTCTTTCTTTTTTCCTCATAAAGATGGATTATGAATCAGATCACCCGCAGACTAGTTCTTTAGTAAACCCAACCAGCACAGGCTAGGCATCTTCCAGTTAAAACTACCAAAAACAATCTTAGCTTTGTCGTAGATGATCACTAATGTGTGTTACAGATCAGCAAATTATCCTTTAGTCTCAACTACATCCATAGTGACGACATGAAGTTCACATATTTTTTACTACTTCAACTGCATATACTTTGCTACTGAAAATTAGCTAAACAAAATAGAACACCGATCCTGATATCCAAATACCTCACACTAGACAACCCTGATGAAGCCAATGCTAATAGTGACTATGTTGTTTCAGGTGGAAATTTATTTGCAGAAACCCATTCCTCATCTTGACCAAAACATTGGAGTCTGCCCAGAAGAGAGAGAGAGAGAGAGAGAGAGAGGAAATGAGGGGAGAGGACGAAAGAGAAGAAAAGAAAGAGAGAGATCAAAAAGAAGAGAAAGGAGAGAGAGAGAAGAGTCAGAGCATTAATGAAGGGGGAGAGAGAGAGAGAGAAAAAGATATGAGAAAAAAAGTTTAAAAACTTGTCCGCTACATTATGTAGCGGACAGGAGAGAGAGAAAAAGAAAAAAAAAGTCAGAACATTAATGACAGAAAGAGAAAAAAAGTCTGAAAACTTGTCCGCTACATTATGTAGCGGACGGACTCGGAGGGTATTATTGTCAAAAAAATGCAAAAAATTGTCCGCTACATAATGTAGCGGACGTACTTAAAAAAACGCAAAAAAAAGATCTGGGCCGTCCATCTTTTGGGATGGACGGCCAGATCGCGCTAGCAACTTCTCCTATTTTGCTAGCGCTATCAATGGATCAGCTCCCATATATATATATATATATATATATATATATATATATATATGGGAGCCGATCCACACCCACCGGTGGAGAAATAAAATTTCTCCACCAAACCGCTACAAAGAGTAGCGGTTGGCATTATTGATTGGAAATACACAACCGCAACACTTTGTTGCGGTTGCGCCCACCCCCCCCCCCCCCCCGTGGACCCCCCTCCCCCTTCCCCCTTCCCCCCGTCTCTTCCCCACCCCCCCACCCCCTGCCTAACCGCAACAAAGAGTTGCGGTTAGCCCCCCTTCACCCACGTGGTGTCCCCCTTCCCCGCCACGTGGCCTTCCCCCATGGCCCCCCTTCCCCCGTTCTCCCCACGGCCGCCACGTGGCCTCCCCTTCCCCCCCATGGCCCCCCGTCCTCCCCTCCCCCCATGGCCCCCCCATGCCCTCAACCGCAACAAAGTGTTGCGGTTGGCCCCTTCCCCCGCCACATGTCCCCGTCCCCCTCTCCCCCGCCACGTGGCATCCCCTCTCCCCGACACGTGGCCCCGTCCCCCCACCATGCCCAACCGCAACACTTTGTTACGGTTGGCATGCCAACCGCAACAAAGTGTTGCGGTCCCCCCACCCCCACCCCACGTGGTGTCCCCCCCCCCCCCGTGATGCCCCCCCATGGCCCCCCCTTCCCCCTCCCGTGATGCCACGTGGTCACTCACGGATTTTTTTTCTGTCTTCTTTCTTCTCTTTCCTTCGCTTTTTTCTCTTTATAAACTCTCATCCCCGAACCCTTTCTTCCACTTTTCTTCCACTCTCCATCATCTTTACTAACTATCTTCATACTCCATATCTCACCTACAACAATACAAACAAAAAAAATTTACGCTAGAAGATCGGTGAATTTTTCTTTAAATATATCAAGTCAAAACAAGTAAGTATTTTTTGGGTTTTCTTGTAATTCAATTCAATGTTAATTTCAAAGTTCAAAAATAGTCATTGTAGACTCAAATCGAAGATAACAAAAAATACAAATTGATGGAAACAAAAATCAGATCAATCCGAGATCGGATGAGCGGTATTACATTTATAGATTCCAAAATAGCAATTTTTTAGGGCGTCTAAATTAAGATTTTTCACAAATTTATAAAAAATATCTAGAGCTAGATTTTGCCAAAGTACGAAAAAAAGACCCTAGTTATTTTTAAAAGATCTATATCAAGGAAAAATTTCAGATTTTTTCAAATACTGGAAAGGGGTTAACTGATACGGGGAACCTTGAAACTTTGCACTGTAATTTAAAATATCAAGCCAGCGCGATTTCACGCGAAACTTTTATGAGAATCCTAGGATGTTGGGAAGTTCCATCCCCCAGGATTTCGGGCCATTCCGAAGTCGTTAGCTATTTTTTTGGCCGAACGGGCTTTTAAGCGCTCGATCCGGACACCGGTTCGGAATTTTTGGGCGAAAAGTCCGTAGAATACTTTTTAGATCAAGAATGAATTCGGGAAGCTTAAAATAGCATTTCAATGCACTTTTGAGATCGTTCTGATGCCAGGGGCATTTTGGTAATTTGCCACCCCGAGAGGGGTATTTTGGTAATTTTACAGTGTCAAGTTTTTCAAAGGACTTTCTAGTCCAGAAATGTAAGTAAAACACCTGAAAGGTTGTTTTGAAGCTGGTTTGGGGCGTTAGGGTGATAATGAACCCCCGGGGGCATTTCAGTAATTTGCCGCTCATCGGGGGTATTTTGGTAATTGAACATTGTAACACAACTGGAGGAAATAATTTTGGTTTAAGACACCCGAAAAGTTATTTTACCCTTGTTCTGAGATGTTTGTTGGGTCGATAGCTGCCAGGGGGTATTTTGCTTAAGTTGGGGGTGTTTTGGTAACTCATCCCCTTTAAATTTTGATAAAGGAAATATTTGGTATATAATTGATGTAATACATTTAAAAAGTAGTTTTAAAGCGGTTTTGAGGTGTTGGGGCTGTAGCGGCCATCAGGCGGTATATTGCTAAATAACCACGTTGGCGCTAAATTTTAGGGAACTAGCGTAATTAAGCGTTCGGAGTTGTGAGAAGTGAGGAATTATTTTAATACATTGAAATAATGAGATAATTACTATTGCTAATGCGTTGGTAAGCTAGGTTAAAGATCCATTTATAGTTTTGGAATGTAAATATTATGGATACTAAGTTGGTTTACGATTATATTTTGTTCTTAGATATATGGATTTCAACGCCGGACCTCATGATACATCAATCCTATACGATGACGATGACCACGTCGCGAGGCACGTATTTGACGGTGTCGATAGGGGTGTTTTGGAAACAATTCAAAGCACAAGTCACCACGATGAGTGGGTACTAAATGAGGAACAAATACAACTATTACACCGTCAAAATTTATCTATGTTCACCGATCCCGGGATTTGGTCTCGACACGACGATTGCCTTATATCCGCTCTAGTTGAACGATGGAGGAGCGAGACGAACTCATTTCACTTCCGGTTTGGTGAAATGACTATTACATTAGAGGACGTCGGATTTATACTTGGAATCCCATGTCACGGCAAACCCATTACTTCGAGCAAAACGTCTGCATCCATAGCGAAGATGGCTAGGCAGTATTTCCCGGGAATTCCGAGGGAAGCTCTTACAACGAACGGCATCAAACTTAAATGGCTGAGAGAGCAGTATGGCGTGCTACCGGATGAATACACTCCTCACGATTTCGTGACGTATACGAAAGCATTCCTTCTGTATATTATTGGAGCCATATTACTTCCGACGCATTCGAAAAACACGGTGCATCCGAAGTATATGGTGTTCTTGGAGGATCTTGAGGAGGTATACTCGTATTCGTGGGGTTCAGCTGTCCTTGCGCACCTATATCGAGCACTGCACAAAGCTACGAGAAAGGGTGCCAAGTCCATTGCCGCCTGCCTCACTCTATTACAGGTTTGAGCATTTATTTTCTTGGTTGACGTGTCAATATATTCTAGCCTCTTAATGTGCTAATTCCAGATAATGTTTGCATTCACAGGTTTGGTCTTACGAGAGGCTACCCACGGGTCGTCCACAACCGCGGGAATATTCCGATGAGACGTGGCCTAGGGTGTGGGCCTGGGGGCCTACGACCAACCGGAGGAGACGGGTAGACCCGCACCACCATCTAAAGTTCTATCGGGGGGAACTAGAGATACTCAATGCATCCCAGGTGACGTGGCAGCCATATAGCAAGGTGATGCATCGGTTGGATGAGTGGTGTTGGCAACTTCCGGTGTCGTACGTGCTGGCAGGTTTGGTTCGGGTGCCGCTTATTCACTTCGAAGTATGTGAGTTTCAGATGCCCGATCGAGCTATGAGGCAAGCTGGCTGTCTACAAGGGATACCAAAACCCGCTGTAGACATGCGGCCATACAGGAGTGGTCGAGGGCCGAACTTCGAGGTGCCTGATGCCTTGAATTTGTTGAGCGACGAGGTGCAACAGTGGAATACCTGGCAAGAAACATATGATAGCCTTGTATCGCTGAAGGCCGACAGCATCAGCATTGAGGAGTACCTGCAATGGTTTCTCAAGGTGACGCGCACGAGGGTGAATCGCCCTTCCCAGGCGAGGAAGACATCGTATGCGCCACGTGAGATCTATGACCAGTTCTGGGCATTGAACATTGTAAGTCATGCTAGTGTTGTTTCAATTTTTATTTGCGCACCTTATCTACCATGCCTGAAATGATTAGCCATATTTTGTATGCATGTTTTTTAGGTTGACCAGGGCACTGAGGTGTTCAAGCAGCTGGAGGGGTTTGACTGGTTTGTCGCGCAGGCTCCTGACAATCTCAAGAGGTCCATTGAGAGGTACAAGACTGAAGTTCAAAACTTTAGTCTTGCGTACCGGGGTTACCAAGGGGAGCCGTCTAGTCGCTTGCCTCCTGACGCGTACGACTATCAGCCCCAGAGTCAGGTGTGGGAGTCGTCTACTCGCTGACGCGTACGACTATCAGCCCCAGAGTCAGGTGTGGGAGCCGTCTACTCGCTTCCTGACGCATACGACTATCAGCCCCAGAGTCAGGTGTGGGAGCCGTCTACTCGCTTGCCTCCTGACGCGTACGACTCTCAGCCCCAGATTCAAGTGACCCAAGTAGGAATCCAGGCATCGCGCCCAAGCATCCGGTCGGATAAAGGACAACCGACGAAGCCATTGAGTCCAGCCAAAAGGGATTGGATCGACCGGCACTACTTTGGGCATGAGCCAATCGCTACAGCAGACTTTCCTGTTGCTTCATTCCTAGCTCACTCCGATCTAAGACTGTTGGCGCCGAACACAGATATTTTGAATTTTCTCATTGACGCTTATATAGATCTGCTGCGTGTTAGAGAGCTAAATTATAACCCCTGCCAAACTTTGAAGCTCAACATGTATGCCTCTTTTGTTATCCCCTTCATGGTGAATAGCATGAAGGAGTTCACAGAATGGAGGAGGAAGCGAGGGACAAGCAAGGGTGAATGGCGACCATCTGCAAACGTGCTTTCCTACTTGAACGCGGACTATCAATGTCACGCAGCTGATGCGAACCTAATCATGCTACCTGCTCTTCATGCAAGCCACTTCTTCCTATTAGTTCTCTTTCCAGAGAATAAAGTGGTCCACATATACGATAGCCTAAGGGAAGACGGACCTGGTCAGCAGCTGGCGCAGATGTACTCCACGTACATCAATGCGGTGGTTAGTTTATATCTTGACCTTCGCTCATAGTCTATTCTTCTTGTTACATAGGCTTGATAACCTTTTTTATTGTTGGATGCAGACTACTATTATTCCACTAGCGTGTCGACATTTTAAGGGGGAAGCCATCACGAGCAAAACCATGATAGATCCTTGGACGGTCGTGACGATAGAAAACCGACCAAAGCAATATAACAGTCATGATTGCGGGATTTACGTCCTCAAGTACATGGACTACATAGCTCGCTCAGATGTGCTCAAATATGAAACGTGGTCTCGAAACGATGCCTTGACGTTTAGATATAGGATAGCCTGGGAGCTGAAAAAGGGTGTAGCTAGACGCCTTCCTTACCATTATCCTGAGATGTAGTAGACGTTCGTATGTGTTTATTATTACTATTGTTGAATTTTGGATATTAAGGTTTGAAATTAAATTAATGTGTCTCGGTTTTTTTTCCGAAATTGATACAAATGGGCTAACTAGCGTGCCTAAGGTTCAATGAGCAAAAAAAATTACGTAATTTTTCGGAAGTTATGAATTGGGCCCTAAAGAGTGCCCGAACAGGCCCTTGCTAGGAAAACTCAAAAAATAACGTGTCTCGGTTTTTTCCAAAATTGATACAAATGGGCTAACTAGCACGCCTAAGGTTCAATGAGCAAAAAAAAATTGACAAAAAAATTACGTAATTTTTCGGAAGTTATGAATTGGGCCCTAAAGAGTGCCCGAACAGGCCCTTCCTAGGAAAACCCAAAAAATAACGTGTCTCGATTTTTTCCGAAATTGATACAAATGGGCTAACTAGCACGCCTAAGGTTCAATGAGCAAAAAAAAATGACAAAAAAATTACGTAATTTTTCGGAAGCTATGATTCCACAAACCAAATCACAAATTTAAACATTATAAAAGTTCAATTTATACAACTGAAACATTAACCCTAACACTGATCATCATCATCGTCCTCCTCGACCATACTGCCAGGTTCGATACCTAACACTTTATAATGGTTTCTCTTGTCATGATCAGTCATCTTATTACACAACGCACACTTTCGCAATTTTTTTTGACCCGTTGCTTCTTCAATCGGATTCTTCATGCGTATTGCTCGTTTTCGCCCTTTTGTTTGAGAAATAATCGGATCAAAAATGTCGTCCTCCTCACCTTGCAGGCTAGTGCCGTCAATGACTGGCTGTGAAGCTCGATTGAATCTACCGGCTGGAGTCGTCCGACTAGTCGGAGTGTCCCGTCTTTCTGGTAATGCCATCCTAAACTGTGCAAGGTTAGCCTTATCCCGTGCGGCTGCTTCAACTTGATACCTGTACCCATCAAATGTTGACGCTGCATCCAATGATAAACCGTGCATGATGTTACAAAGGTGATTATATCGCAGCGTCTCAGATTGCTCGAAATCAACTGAAACATTGGGCACGTAAGGAATGTGACCGTGGACTCTATTGGCTTCCTTCGTCCACCGTTCCAAGATATACTGTGGAGGGATTTCACGAGCATTCTTGGCGCTAAATACCCTCAACGCGTGTCGACAAAGTATACCTTTATGCTCAAACAGTTGACAGTTGCAATTAACCAACCCGGTGTCCATACAAACTGCTACGGTGAAATGTCTTCTGCTCCTCGGAGCCGACGAAGAGCACGGATTGGCAAAATTCGTCACATTTGTCAAAGCATAAACCTTGATCACTCTGGTGGAATACTCGTGCAACTTTGTCATGCTATATTGATTCGACTTTAGTAGTTCCTCTTGAAACTGTCTAAACATTTCCTTGGTATAGACTTGAGCCGCATGAGCCTCCAAAGGTGAAAAAACTACTATGGCTCTTTCTCTGTAAACTGTAGCCGCGTCGGCTTCTCTCTCAAGGAAAAATTGCTTGTCAAGGGCTTTCTGCATCTCTAGTACGAACTCTGTTATACTTGAAGAATGGCCTACGTACCCATCAAAGAATGCATTCATACCTTCGCTTCTCGAGGTCGTAGTCATTCCGGCTGCAAAAAACTTCTTGGTGTAGGCACCGACCCACTGTGTCTTGATCTCATACAACGATTGTAACCATTCATGATTGTGCAAATGGTAGTCATCCATTAACTTGGCCCACCTCTCCTCGAACACGTCTACCGTCAACGATTTCTTCACACATGTATTAAAGTCAGTCTTGAATGTCGGATGGTTTGCATATACATTGTGAAGCCGTTCGGGATATTTGTTGCTTATGTGCCATGTGCACAGGCCATGGTGAGTATCTGGAAGGACCTTAGCGATTGCATTTTTCATTGCCAGATCTTGGTCGGTGATGATGGTCTTTGGAGGAATATGATACATTGCTTTAAGCCACGTTTCAAATAACCACGTAAATGACTCCTCCGTCTCATCCCTAAGCAGGGCAAAGCCAAACAAGATTGACTGATAGTGGTGGTTCACCCCGGTGAACGGAGCAAAAGGCATAGAGTACTTATTTGTGCGGTATGTGGTGTCAAACGTCACAACATCCCCAAAATTTTGGTAAGCAGCTCTAGAACGGGCATCCGCCCAAAATATAGTACTAATGCGGTTCTCATCATCCAGTTGGAGACTATAGAAAAAGCCAGAATTCTCACTCTGAAGGTGCCTGAAGATATCAAGTGTAGCTTGAGAATCACTCTTACCGAAAGACTCTCTCCTCTGAGCACGAAGTTCATTTCGAAGGTCTACTTCGTTGAAACTCAACTTGTCAATCCCCCCAGACTGGCTTGAGAAAACCCCCATCATTCTAGAAGGTGGAATTTTAGCCTCGGCCATTGTAAATATCAGTTGTCTGTGTGCCGCGCTTATTTCTCGGTGTTGATGAATTTGACCAATCTTACTAGGGGTCATCAACTGATGATTATGGCTCAACTCCACTCCCGTCACAACCCAATGGTTTTCATTTTTCCGGTGTACTGCATACACATGGGCCTTGCAGCCAGTACCCGGAAATGTGTCGCGTTTTCTTTGTCTTGATGGCCCTTCGTCACTGATCCGAACAACCGGGGGTACATACGGTGCTCCTCTATGACACTCAAATAGTCTTCCACAAATTTGATCTGTATTCGCCCGTTTTCTAGTAGTCTTAGTTCTAATACCGAAACCTATCGTTTTCGAATATGCTCTATAGTATGCTTCAACTTCGTCCAGTGTTTGAAAAACTTGACCCAAGTAAGGTGGATCAGAATCTTCACAAAAAGTATTTCCTCCTGTTGCATCCATATTTATACTGAAATCTAAAAAATAAAAATTATATCATTCTCAACAAGTCATAGAATTAAATAAAATAAAAATAAAGACTCTTTCCTCCAGTTGCGGAAAATTTTATAATGTTCAATTACCAAAATACCCCCGATGAGCGGCAAATTACCGAAATGCCCCCGGGGGTTCATTATCACCCTAACGCCCCAAACCAGCTTCAAAACAACCTTTCAGGTGTTTTACTTACATTTCTGGACTAGAAAGTCCTTTGAAAAACTTAACACCGTAAAATTACCAAAATACCCCTCTCGGGGTGGCAAATTACCAAAATGCCCCTGGCATCAGAACAATCTCAAAAGTGCATTGAAATGTTATTTTAAGCTTCCCGAATTCATTCTTGATCTAAAAAGTATTCTACGGACTTTTCGCCCAAAAATCCCAAACCGGTGTCCGGATCGAGCGCTTAAAAGCCCGTTCGGCCAAAAAATAGCTAACGACTTCGAAATGGCCCGAAATCCTGGGGGATGGAACTTCCCAACATCCTAGGGTTCGCATAAAAGTTTCGCGCGAAATCGCGCTGGCTTGATATTTTAAATTACACTACAAAGTTACAAGGTTCCCCTCAATCAGTTAACCCCTTTCCAGTCTTTGAAAAAATCTGAAATTTTTCCCTGATATAGATCTTTTAAAAATAACTAGGGTCTCTTTTTCGCACTTTGGCACAATCTAGCTCTAGCTATTTTTAAAAAATTTGTGAAGAACTGTCTAATTAAGTTTTCACCTTTAGCGACAATTACGTTTCGTATTCACATTAAACACACATAGTGTTACACCCTAGGAACACACACAGTGTCTTAAACCAAAATTATTTCCTCCAGTTGTGTTACAATGTTCAATTACCAAAATACCCCCGATGAGCGGCAAATTATCGAAATGCCCCCGGGGGTTCATTATCACCCTAACGCCCCAAACCAGCTTCAAAACAACCTTTCAGGTGTTTTACTTACATTTCTGGACTAGAAAGTCCTTTGAAAAACTTAACATCGTAAAATTACCAAAATACCCCTCTCGGGGTGGCAAATTACCAAAATGCCCCTGGCATCAGAACGATCTCAAAAGTGCATTGAAATGCTATTTTAAGCTTCCCGAATTCATTCTTGATCTAAAAAGTATTCTACGGACTTTTCGCCCAAAAATCCCGAACCGGTGTCCGGATCGAGCGCTTAAAAGCCCGTTCGGCCAAAAAAATAGCTAACGACTTTGGAATGGCCCGAAATCCTGGGGAATGGAACTTCCCAACATCCTAGGGTTCTCATAAAAGTTTCACGCGAAATCGCGCTGGTTTGATATTTTAAATTACAAAATCTGAAATTTTTTCCTGATATAGATCTTTTAAAAATAACTAGGGTCTCTTTTTCGCACTTTGGCAAAATCTAGCTCTAGATATTTTTTATAAATTCGTGAAAAATCTTAATTTAGATGCCCTAAAAAATCGCTATTTTGGAATCTATAAATGTAATACCGCTCATCCGATCTCGGATTGATCTGATTTTTGTTTCCTTCAATTTGTATTTTTCGTTATCTTCGATTTGAGTCTACAATGACTATTTTTGAACTTTGAAATTAACATTGAATTGAATTACAAGAAAACTCAAAAAATACTTACTTGTTTTGACTTGATATATTTAAAGAAAAATCCACCGATCTTCTAGCGGTTATCCACCGAGCTTCTAGCGTAAAAAATTTTTGTTTGTATTGTTGTAGGTGAGATATGGAGTATGAAGATAGTTGGTAAAGATGATGGAGAGTGGAAGAAAAGTGGAAGAAAGGGTTCGGGGAAGAGAGTTTATAAAGAGAAAAAAGCGAAGGAAAGAAAAGAAAGAAGACAGAAGAAAAAAAATCCGTAAGTGACCACGTGGCATCACGGGAGGGGGAAGGGGGGGCCATGGGGAAGGGGGCATCACGGGGGGAAGGGGAACACCACGTGGGGTGGTAGTGGGGGGACCGCAACACTTTGTTGCGGTTGGCATGCCAACCGTAACAAAGTGTTGTGGTTGGGCATGGTGGGGGGACGGGGCCACGTGTCGGGGGGAGGGGATGCCACGTGGCGGGGGAGAGGAGGACGGGGACACGTGGCGGGGAAAGGGGAAGGGGGACCGGGGGAAGGGGCCAACCGCAACACTTTGTTGCGGTTGGGGGCATGGGGGGCCATGGGGGGAGGGGAGGACGAAGGGCCATGGGGGGAAGGGGGAGGCCACGTGGCGGCCATGGGGAGGACGGGGGAAGGAGGGCCATGGGGGAAGGGGGGAAGGCCACGTGGCGGGGAAGGGGGACACCACGTGGGTGAAGGGGGGCCAACCGCAACTCTTTGTTGCGGTTGGATCGGGGGAAGGGGGAGGGGGGTCCACAGGGGGGGCGCAACCGCAACAAAGTGTTGCAGTTGTGTATTTCCAATCAATAATGCCAACCGCTACTCTTTGTAGCGGTTTGGTGGAGAAATTTTATTTCTCCACCGGTGGGTGTGGATCGGCTCTATATATATATATATATATATATATATATATATATATATATATATATATATATATATATATATATATATATATATATATATATATATATATATATATATATATTAGTGCGTGCATGTGTGAAGTAGTAGATTTTGGGCGACAAAAACTAAAAAAAATAAGAGGTAGTTTGAATCGAATCTTAGCGAATCAACTGTTGAATTTAACATGACCTTATGTGGATGTAAGTAAAGCTATCATTGATCTACAGACAGAACCTTTGCACGGTTTATGACAGTTTTTACTCTAATTAATACATAATTAAAACTTAATTACCAATATACTCAATTTTGAAGCTTATTACCCGTGTACCACACTTCGTTGTTTGAAATCACGATTTCAAATTTCTACTTTATTTATATTTTAAAGTAGAAATCGATGTTTACCTTGAAATCGTAATTTCAAACAACATTTTTCAAAAGTGTGGTATGCGGGCAAATAAATTTCAAAAAGGAATAAATTGATAATTAAGTTTTAAAAATGTATTAATTAAAGAAAAAAAAACTCCGGTTTATGATGTAAAAGGAAGGCATGAGAAAAGTGATCAGAGAATTTTAGTTAGTTGTCCTGTCTAGTCATTAAGAAGATTTTCCACAGTCGCTTTTTGAATTGAATTTGTTACATGGTCATATCACTACCTTCATGGGCCATGACCACAACTATGGTGCGCAAGACTCGACCAGAACAATTCCATTCAAGTAACTACGATATATCTGAACAATACCGGCACAGTAACGTATGTTCAACCTTCTTGTTGTAGTCTCCAGTCTAAATTCTCGAGCATGCAAAAGCTGGCCATTAATGGTAAAGGAGCGAAAGAAAGATTTGTTCGCAGAAGGGCGGACAACGATTGGATTGAAGAAGCCAAGCCAGAAGGAAGAGAGAACCCGCTCTTGAAGTCAAAATCTGATTGTAGCTTCTCTCGTGATCCTACTCATCTCTCTGTTTTAGCTCTTACTCATAGACCGATTTATTATCTAGCTCCATCACACTTCAATACCTCCCGTTTTGGGAGCAACAACTGATAAAGAGGCAATAATCTTCTATCTCGCATTTGAAACGAGAAACTGGCAAATGTTCATCACATACGCGGGGGGGGGGGGGGGGGGGGGGGGGGAAGAACACTCCCACATCATCTCATTTCTCAGTCTTTGATCTCTGAAAATGCAGTCCCTAAAGTATATCTAGAACGTGCTGTCATTAATACATTTTCTTACACTAGATGATATGTCAACACAATGCTCAAGTAAGCTAGCAATCTAGTCTTTACTATATGAGTATCAAGTACAGCACAAGCCATCCTAAGATCTGAAAGTTGACACCCTAGAGTAGTAATTATTTTCACAACCACAACCGAGTAGATTTGTGTAAATCATTCATGTTCATTCCGACGGCATAAGAGATTACGTAACATGTTACACAATGAAAGGCATTATATTGCCAGGTAGTTTATATTCATCTACCTCGAACTTGAGTTAATACCTGAAAACATATTAGACTTCTACTGCTTTATATTGACTAGTATTAACAAAACAAGAACGACATCTATACTAATATAATGTTTTCACAAGCATCAAGGATCTAATTGCCCATATTGAAAGATACAAGACTTGCCTTACATCCATGTCATGTCCAAGCTTCTCCGCCCCCTCCTCTAGTATGCACAATCCCAAGGCCTCCAATCTTCTTCGCTGGATTACTCAACTGAAACACAGGGTGCCTGCATAGCTTCCTTATTCCTTTTCTCAGGTTAAGCCTATCCAATATTCCCTCTTCCCCATTGGTATACCCACCTCTATAATCATTTTCTACAGTTGCCCTTTTGCACGTAGCAGGTGAGCTCCTACGAGAAATCGATTCATATTCCTCTATGGCATCAGTCCTGCTCTGGAAGCTCCAGAATTTCTCCTCGGTTTTAGAGTCATGTCTGTTTAAAGTGGCACTCCTCTGAAGATTATCTGGCTGCTCATGGGCATAACCATCAAATGAGTCCTCGCTTGACAATACTCTGTTTGAGATTAATGAATGCCCAACACCCATATTGCTGGGGGAATCTGAGCATGATGAGCACAACAAAACTGTGGCAGCTGATTCCTCCCTTTCTCGAAGGGTTTTTGTAATCATTGTCTTGAGAAAGTTCATAACTTGAACTGCATGAATCAATGCAGTCAAGGGATCGGCCATCTGCATCATGTAAGTATGAACTAGCTTAATAACACGGTGACTAATGTTACCGAAGTTTGCAAATAAGGAAATACTCATGTCATTCATCATAAACACAACCATGTAAACCGTCATATCTGGCAATTTATTGACAAACCCATGGTTGAGGTTCTTTTTTTAAAAGGTGATATAAAGAAACCTAGAAGGGAAAAGATAACATATAGAGCAAATGACTCGACAGCTATGTTACTCACCTGAGTCATGTTAGGAGCGAATACCATAGCAACATTACGTGCATTCATCTTGTTGAGATGTGCATGCTGCACAACATCTGCCATCAAATTGATGGCCCAGTCAAGCAATGCATCTTCAGTTGGAGGAAGTGACTTCACAAGTTGGGTGCATTCCTCTTCTGTGTTGCAATGCATCACCTGCTCTGGGGTCAAAGAATCAAGAACTCCTGATGGAAGTTCTCTAAACCATGCCTGCGAGAACATTATAGGAAGTCAACTGCAGAAAAAATGAACCTGTATACGGTCAAAAGAACATTGATGCATTTAGTAATGAGCAAGATAATAAATTTGAAAAGTAGCCCCCTTAAAGAGGCAGTATAATCAAATGTCTTTCCCGTACATATAACAACCAGGCTCAAGTCAGTTCTCATTTCTAAATGCAGAGAGAGAGAGAGAGAGAGAGAGAGAGTTCTGAAGTAATGAGTTTCCGAGAGTGTATCGAACTCTCAATGGTATAGCCAACAGTAAAGATGCTTCTGTTAGTGCAATGTCTTCTGGTATAGGTAGCAGGGGCATGTAGAGTCATGCTTTTAGGAGTAGTGAATGATAATTCGAATCTATGTCTCTTCTTATCACTCATTGCTTCTCAGTTCAGGATGTAGGAGAGGACAGGAAAGATGGATTCACAAAGGTATTCACTGTAAAGCTCAAACAATAAGCCTCTAGATAAAGCTCATATTATAAGTTGAGTTCCTCGGAAGGTTGCTTTCCTAGTTTCTTTGCTTCAGAAGCCTCGTAGGTTTTAGATTATTTGGTGCTTTGTGTATAACAAAGGGAGTTTGGATCATCTTCTTCATTTCACCCTAGCATCAAGTCTTTTTGAGTTAAACCCCATGCAGTGGAGGAACTATTACTTTTAATTTGGCTGAACAAGAGGAGAGAAAAAAGGGACAATCGAACCTCAAATTTTCAAGATCAGCTATATCAAACATTGCCGTTCAGCTAGCATTAGTGATGCAACTATTTTGAACCTCAATTTTTCAAGATCAAGTAGAACTGCCAACCAAGGGCCAGATAACAAGATCAATGCTATCCCGCAGATGTTACTGTAACACTATCTATTTTGAAACTGATAGTACGCATAAACAAAACATATAGATGAATTATGAACTAACAACACAATGACAAATGATGTATTCCTCATTAACACGGTGAGAAGCACAAACCCTATGGTATATAACTTCACAACAAGGTATAGACTAACTTTTCAAAATATCATTAAGACTATTGAAACCAATAAAAAAAACTTTAGGAGGGGTCATAAGGTTATTATCAGTTGGTGTTCTATGTGCAAGGGGAAATCGGTTAATCATTTGCTGCTATGTTGTGAAATTGCAAGGAGGTTTTGGTGTATGCTTTTTATCTTGTTTTGTGTCGTGTGGGTGATGCTGAGTTCCGTTAAAGAACATTTTCAAAGCTGGATACGACCCAGGGTGCCAAAGGACATCTGTAAGAGATGAGGTTAGCACCTTTGTATCTTTTGTGGTCTATTTCAAAGGAGAGGAATTCCCAAGCGTTTGACAGAATTGAGAATATCTCCTTTTATCTTTGGGTCAAGCAGGAGTTCCAAGAATTGTTTGATGTTTTTTAGCTATTCGGGATGGTTTTAGCATAGATTCTGCTTTGTGAATGGTCTGGTGGATAGTAATTTGGGAAGCGGGTCTCTGGGTGGAACTGCTTTGGCTAGGGCACTTTGTTAATGCTTGGGTGCCCCCCTTGGGCCTTCTTGTCCATCAAGATTAGATAATAGAAAAAATTAGTATGTTCTAAATGTTGGATTTGAAATAGTCAGGTCCCTTAGTTGGCTCTTTTCTTCCTACTAATAATAATCAAGTGCTTTGCATGTAAAATTTTATCTGCTATAGAAAAATACCGACTATGGAGAATAGCATGCCAGCATTTGAAGCTTAACAGAAATGCATAATGAATTAGTGTTGCATGTAATTTGAAGGCTCGTAACATAGGTTGTTGATTCAAATTGAGTTGCATGACCACAATTTATATGCTCAAACGATTACACTATACCTAACTACTGTATCAGAATGGCTACATTTACACGCTTGAACACTTTTCCATCACTAATTAATTACTATCAGGTCGACTCTTGTGAAAACACCAAATGACCTAATGCATTGGGCACTAAAGATGATCTTAATTAAATTCCGGACATCGATCTATATCTCAATAGTGACTATCTAGCTCTTCAAGTTGTGAAAACACCTCCTCTCAGACAGACACCTAGCTTTAAAAAATTGCTCAGTTTGTGAAAGAAAATGGCTAAACCCAGATTTCTCCAAAACTTTTTTGTTCAAACACTTGATTGGGTCACCTGAAATCTATTCGATATATTAAGGAAGCCAAAGAAATCATGTGCAAATAATAGAAAATGGCTAGGGCAACCAACTGGTATTAGCCTCTTACTTTGAACTATTTGGCTCCCTCAGCAACAAACGGTGGGAACCTATCATTTCACTCTTTAATCCTTTATATGTGAACTTCAGTGAAATAGAGATTCATGAAAACCACCCATGCACCTAAAGCAAAGCAGGTAACCACCTAGAGAAAGAAACACTGGGTAGGTTTTGAAAGCTCAGATTGAGGGCTTCCAAATCTTTCCGAGAACTAATTAATGATTAATTAGCTAATAAGTGCATAGAAGTGTGCTTACCATGCCTATGTTTAGTTGATGTTCAAGTAAACCTCTTGAGGGCTTCGAAGTCTCTACAAGAACTAATGCTCAATTTTATAGACGGAACATTTTAGCTAACTGAGCTGACACATCAGGCGTTCTAATATGTACCACACAAACCTCACCTCCATCTCAATGGGACATATTGTAACTATAAACAATTCCATCTCCAATTAAGGCAATTCTTTACTCTTTCGGTGGTGTTTAGCGTTTTTTGACACCTTTATGTACTTGTGAAATACTACATAGATGGAGAAACCGGGCCTGTGAAACTTCATAAGCGTTTTATCTATGAAAGAGCACCTTGAAGGGAATTCCAGATAATTTTGCACCAAAGTCTTCTACCTCACTTCTCTCTTTCCGATCCCTGTCCGCCTTTGACTGATACCACCACCACAACCCCACCAGTCCTCAGTCACCACCACCATTGTCAGCCACCACCGCGTCAGCCCCCATGTGCAACCTCAATTTGAATGACCTTTTAGCAAGAAGGGCTTTACTATAAATTCCACTCTTGCACTGAAATGTCTGAAAATTTTCTCGGGCCCAGTTTTCCCTACATAATTTTACTTTTCAGAAAATGGTACATATCTAAGCGACATGCCAAAGTGGAAACATGGTTCCTTTTCAAGGGACATAGAGAGTAGGTCTATGTTCCTCAAACTTTGGTCCTACTTGTAATATGTGGAACCACATGCACCTGATGCTGCCGGAGCCAACGGTGGATGGACGCTTAACTAAACTCAGTTTAAAACTAGATGCTGGGAACCATTAGCTCTTTTTCGTCCCTTTTTCCTTATCTATACTCTTTCACCTCAGTTTGAATGCAAAAGATATGGAATGGAACTATATGTGATTACCAGAACTAGTTACTAGCTCCATCTAAGAGGGTTAGGGTTTCATCTATATGCCAAAACGCAATAACAGAGTGCTAATGTGCATTAAGTCTATCAACAAATTTCTGTAGCAAAAAAGGCAGTCCCAACAAAATGACACACGATTCCTCATTTTTATATGATAAGAAACCAAACATTGCATCATTCAAGCAAAATCCCAAAAAGACTCTTCATTGGGTAACGGGTGAAATTAGTGTTAGAGTTACCCCCAACTAGAGCTCGATACAAGTTATGAATTTCTCTCTTCAAAGTAAGACGTTTATAACTAGAGGACCAAAGGAACAGTTTTGACAATTTTGGGTTGAAATAAAAGAGGGCCACCAGTAGCATAGTACCAATGTTTTAATGAGACCAACATCAAAAGAAATCCATTACTAAACCTCAAAAGAGCCTCTATGATTCTGATCTTGTGGAATTATAATCTAATATGCTGTGGCTAATTCAAAGCAGGATGAATTTGAGTGAGAAAGTCAAGTACAACGTGCCTATTTATTTTGCAATGTGAAACAATTATCTTGCATGATTTGGCCATACTCGGGTTGGCTGCATGTTTACTTAGATGAAGTCTCATGTAGATACCTTTATCAACCCCGCCAAACAATGAACGTCAATTCCACGTGGCACAAAACCTTTGTTCAACTGGTTCCTAACATACTCTTCTTGACTATTCCCAGCATTTATCCGGAATATTCCTTCAGCCTTCAAGCAAAACACGGAATAGACTTCAGCACCATGATTATGGTAACAGTCAACAAGCTAACATTTAATATCAGAATTCAGAAACATACTTTAAGGCCCCCTTCTGAATATAAACGCTTTTGCATCATAAGAAGAATTGTTGGCACACTGTTCCCTCTTTGATCATAGGAGCACTGCATTGACTGGGCAGAAACGCCAAATATGCTGACGCTGAACAAAAAGGAATACAAAAAGTGATCTATCAACCCAAATAAGGTAACGGAAAGGGATTCTAATCCAAAAGAGAGAAGGTTTCTACTTTTTTGGTTTGCATTGCCTTGTGTTTCGGATGTATCCACAATGCAAGAGAATCGAGTGAACAAGTATATGAATATGTTTATGGAGTCGTGGATCATAATATCCTCTCTCTAATGAAAAGGCTCCCTGAATACTAACAGCCTCTGGTGGACCTTTCAATGTGTTTAGGAGGTGCCTGGGGGCTGTTTATATCTTAGTTGCAGGAAACACCTAATATGGTGACGTTTCTCTCTCGGAAACTCGCTTTTGAGATCCCAAGTTAGGAGCTCCATGGGATCTCGTCCCAAGCTAAGATGGGAACTCGATCCCGCTAGTTGGATAGAGATGCATGGAACAAGTGATAGAATACATGAAAATCAAGCTCTTTTCAACTCAATTCCTTGTTTCTCTCTTCTTTCAAGTCCTTAAAGTCTCCTTGTCTGTTGTTGCTATCTATGTAAACTATGCTAAACAAATGATAATACTCTTTACGCATTTATTTATTCAAGCCGCTCCCAACCTCAGATTCTTCTTGGTGCTTACGCTTCCCCGCCCCCACCCCCGCTCCCGCACCCGCCCCCGCCCCCGCTTTGTGCAACTAAGGTTTATATAAAGGTCTGGGGGCCTAGGGCTACAGCAAAGCTACACTAGAGAAATATTAAAAGACCAAAGTACCTTCTACCAGCCGGTATACTTTAACCACCAAGGTACACCGGTCGACACACTTTTCCTTGTAAATTTACCTTAAAGCCCTTATTCTAGAAGAAAAACTTACGTGCCATATAAATGCACGTGGATTGAATAAAATTGGGCCCAGAATCCAACATAAGCTTATACTGTAGACTCTAGCTTGGGTTAAGTCCAAAATAAATGAAGTGACTGGATATGACCGGACAGGACTAGCGATAAAAAGATACAAAGCCCAGAAAAATATTTTAACCAAACAAGACTGGATCGAGCTGGACTGGACCGAACTGGACTGAACTAAGCTTGAATGGACAAAACGATAATATGAAGTCTACAATGGGGTATCTACATTAATGTTAGTTACAAACTGTCAACCCAATAAGTCATTATCAAGTGATCTGGCACATCTTTTTCTTTGCTTTTCATACTACATAGATTCCTGTATATTGGACTTTGTGACTGATGACTTAAGATTCACTTTATGATTGAAATTCAAAAACAGCTGCATTAATGTACTCTAATATGTAATTCCCATTTATGCACCATTCATTTTGTTTCTATCAAACCTTACCAAGCATGTGCAACGCACGTGCACTTAACTAGTACTCTGAAACACTCTATGCAAGTCTTCAATAGTAATGCTATCCTTCCTTGATTAACCAGGCTCTTACCTTCGTATTTGCACTCCGGTTCCGATTCATCAATTATTGCATCTGCAACAACACAGAGAAAAAGGAATTACCAGTGGTAAAGGGTTCCTACCATATTTTGGTTCTTGAGCTGCCAAGCATCCTCCTAAAATACACCCTAGTACCAATCTCATTCTGTAGTAGTATAGTGTCCAACCTGAACCATATAGCAGAGCTGACCTTAAAGCCATCCAACAGAAATTTCCCTTGACATTTTGGTAATTCACGGTTGCACAACATATAAACATCCCTCCAATTCTTTCAACTTGCTACACCTAGTGCACTGGGCTAGCCCTTCTATGTAACCTGCTCTTATTCTATAAGCAGCAGCATCATCGATGATGCCTTCCTTATTGATACAAGGCCTCGAAATATCCTGCTAAATAACTTCATGGTCATCCATCTGATACACCTCACCCATCCTCTTCTCTTGCCTTTGCTTAGTCCAACTTAAAACTTTCTTCTTGACCTGCTCTTATTCTATAGGTAGCCTCCTCATCAATCTCCTCTTCCTAAATGATTCAAGGTATTGAAAAACCCTGCTTAACAACATCATGCCTGTCCATTTCACATCCTTACTCATCTTCTTCTCTAAGCATTATTTTGGCAAACTCCTACTTAAAGCCTATCATATTCATAAATGCCTCTCCACAACTCCAACTTAGCAGTAACTCATGTTCACGTCTTGTTAAGAAGTTGGTATACGGTAAGACCCTCTGCCACAACACCTCACATTATCAATCATTCATAAGCCAATCTATGATTAAATGAGCCTTAAGCTGATCCTGTGACGTCCTATCCTGAGTTGATTACTCATACCACTTGTAGTTTTCACACTCGTTACTGCGACATGAGGCATGCCCTTAATCACATCAAATATGTATCTGACCATCCTTTTCAAGAACAGAACATATAACTCTGCACAATGCCCAAGTATATGTTTTTGCCAAAACAATTAAAATCATCGGAAGTACTTCTTTCTTCCAACTTCGTCCATTACTCACCTAAACAAAAAGATATCTTCTGAAGTAGATCCCCGATGCATAAACCAAACCAAGTCAAAGCTAGACGACCCTCTCCAAAGGTTTCCTGGTATGACTCGTAATCTTAATCCTCCAACATTAGTGCAACTTAGAATAAATCCTTTCTTCTTGTATCAATGTTCTCAGGACCAAAAAAAATGATATCTACAGCAAATTTAGGTTGCTTGCGTTCTGTTCTGCTTTCATTCCTGATTTTTCTGATTTGTGCAAGCATTAAATGTCTTTTAAATTGAAATGCTTCATTCCTTGATCCTATTTCTAATAACTTGATGAACTGAGTTTCCCTGCAAATAGCAGGATAATTCATGTCAGATACCTTCTGCAACGCCAGAGGTCCCCAATCCATAGATCACAAGGGAAGACTTGAGAAGCATCCAGTTTCTTAGCCTTGCCAGGGTGAACTCACCTAGCCAGACAGATTACTTGCTCTCCAGTTTCATTAAGAATAGAAAGCAGACCCCACAGTGATGAAGCCCGTGTATTACTAGGAAGCAAAAATTTAAAGAGTAATCCTTTCATCTGCTCAAACATTTGCTGGTCTTCATCCTTTTCAGATAATCAACAATCAATCCATCAACCACTCCCACCCACCAATTCTTCTTAAAACCAATGCAATCAATAACTTAATACCTCTATCAAGTAACATAACCTAAAGTAATAGAAGAGTAAATCACAACGAAAAATCCCAATATGTTTTCCAGATCCAGATATCCGCAGTAAAATGTCAAAATTACCAAATTAGCCTCAACAATACAAGGAATTCGCCCGCACACGCGAGCACGCACACCGGTAACGAGACGGTTAAGTGCTGATCGTACCTGGCGCTGGGAGCCTTGGGGGAGACCTCCGGCTCGAGCTCGACTGGCAGGCCGAGGAACCCGTTGAACCGGTCGAAGGTCACGTGCGACAAGTGTTTAACGTCCTTCGGCGAGCCGATGTCCAACGACGATGCGTCGTCCGTCTCCACGCTGCACGTGACCAGAGACTTCCTCAGCGCCGCCGCCAGGACCGCCAGCACCGGGAACTGGCTCCCCTGGCCCTGCTGCCGGCCATCCGGAACAATGAACGGCGTCGTAATACGATTGTTCCCAAAGTATCCACCACCTCCATCGAACTCCTCGTCTTCCTCCTCGTCTCCTCCTCTCCTCCTCCTCCTCCTCCTCGTCGTTGGTTAGGTAGAGCGACGGACTCGGCGGCGGCGACGAGGCGAACGCCGATTGGGAGCCGACTCCACACGACTTGGATCGGAATAGGCGAGTCATCAGGTTTAGGGTTTCCTGGAAACAGGGAAAGGGTGAGTGAGTGGGTATTTTAGATGCGGTGGCGGTGGGAGAGTGACATGAATGATATGGTTAATGTATTTGAGGGGGGAGGAGAGAGGGCGAACAGGAAAGGGACAGTGCACGGACCGGAGGAGTGTGTTTTGGAAGCATTGTCTGTATGGGGGTCGGAGGCTTACGTAATTACCATTTTTGATTCAGAAGGAAAGGCGAAAAGGGGGCAGAAGGACGAAGAAGATAGCTGGCTTTTTGGTTGCCTGGCCAGTGTACTACGTACATGTCCCACCCAGCAACTGTCACTTCCGACAGTTACTGCCTCGCGAAAGAAAACATAACGGAGCGCTTCTAGCCAACACAAAAATATGGTTAAAACTGTTAGAGCAGCGGAAAATTAAACATTTCATGATAGGATCCATTGAGAAAGGTTCTAATCGTTTTGAATGACCGTAACGCTGGATTTTTCATGTGTCTGGACCATTGAAGATCGGTGATTGAAAGTTTACCAAGATTATTACTGTAATGTGATACGTGATAGTTGACATAAACATGTTTTGACTATATATTTATCGCATCTTTTCTCAGGATATCAGAATAAACGTAGAGTGAACTCGTTAATCGAATAAGTTTATCACTTCGGACGCTTTGTCATTCAATCAAATTGAGGCCATAAGTCTTTTTCACTCATGTCCAACAAAAAATTGCATCGTGCGAGGGGCCTCGTGTACTTAACAAGGTGCCTAAATTTTTAATGGACCTGGGTAAAGTACGACATTCATTTCTAATTTTAAGATCACTAGATCAACAAAGTTGATGCATACTGCCAGTATATCATGTTTATTATTATAGTTAGTTTATGCGCACCGATTACAGTTGAACGATTCAAAATTTTCTCGTACGTACTTGAGTCAATTGTTATGACACTATAAAAAAAACGGCCGACCATTCTCCCATTAATTAGCTGTCGGATTCATTCAGTCGATTAAATTGCCGGAAGAAATATCAAGGAAGTGGGAGGAATTCCTTGCCTTGGAAGAAGCGGGGAAAACCCAAATGTTCTATATGCCTTTGAGAATCTCTCTCAATTTTCAGGTGTTAAAATAGAGGATCTTATAATTCATAGCTAATTTTGTTTGCTTAGAGTACAGGATGATCTTGTTTGTCGCAACAGGGTTTGTTTTTTTCAATAATGCAGATCTTTAACCGGCAATATCAACATAAAGTATTTCGGAAAAAGCCTGGGACGTTACTGTCACTGTGTATGCATGGTACTTGCCTTTTTACTCAAGCATTGGGGGTTTCCTGTGGCTCTCATGTTGTAGAGTATTTTGGTAAGTGATGATTAGCTTGTTTTCCTGTATAGTTGTTGAAGCAATAATAATAGAACAAAAAGCTTTGGAAATGAGGTTTTTGGATCTATTTGCTCTCTGTATTTGAGACTATGTTCCAATCTTTTCTGCAGTTTGGTTGTCGAGAGCAGCCCCACAACCGTGGTTCACATGAGGGCACATGGAACTGTTCCTTTCACTCCCGTGAGCAATCCCTGTAACCTATGCTCGCGTGGGCTCTCTAATACCTACAGCTAACGTGCGTTCTCTGCGGCACATGCATATATATATATGACACTTGAATGATTTAGCAACAAATATATGCGACGATCAAACATTTCATGACCAATAAGATCTAGTTTTAGTCGCTAATTGCATCTCAAATATTCCATCCATCTAATTACGTATGAGACTAGGCAACGTTCAATCGAACTGATAAGATAAGCAAGTTAAAATTAAGCATAAAAAACTCGAACACCAAGAAGTTGGTAAGTGCGGCTCTAGAATCACGTAGAAAATCAATCTATGGTTGTTGATTGGATCGATTCATAGAGGATCGCTCGAGATTTGCTTACTAAATAAGTGACTTAGCACTCTAAGTTAATTTTGTTTTTACAATGTGTGTGTGAATTTAGTTTATTTCTCCTAATTCTTACATTGATTTGTCTTAGTTTCATTAGAAGAGTAGTACCATAATAATAAGATCTCCCTTAAATTATAAAAAAAAAAAAAAAAAGTACAGTTCTGAAACATGCATGGTTATAGGATAAGGAATCAGACAAGAACCATTTACGGAGAGACAACAAGTTCAACCCTAGCTACTTTTTTGCACTAAGGTAACAAAAGACATGGAGTGCTTTGCTCTAAGGTACAAATGGGGCAAAGGAATGTGGGAGTGGTACCAACAGGCAACAGATAATGAATTCACAATTACTGTTAAAAGATAAGGCAGTACGATTGCAGGAGACCAGACTATATCTACATTTATATAGCTGTCATTTCCATACTTAGGTTTTACTGTACAACACATGGTCCCCAAGTGCAATTTATGGTGCACAGATAGAAAGATACATACAATGGCTGTCAACTGCGCACCAATTAGATCTTTAATGAAGTAAGAGAGTGCAATTACTCATAAACAGAATTCGGATAATCAGTTTTCATTTTAAGTTTGTATCCATGCACTGCACAACTGAGAGAGAAGCCAGCCTACTTCTGGTTTTAGTCCTAAGGAAGTACTCCAGAGTGCAATATTTCGGGTTAAAGCTCAGAACTATTTTCATCCTGGGTATCAATGTTCATGTATAAGAATCGGTTATTATTTTCTTATATAATCGAATTGAGACTTTAACGCTTGCCCTCGTGCAGAATTAATATAGAACATTAAGTAATATCAAGTCTCGAACTAAATGAAGTGAGCTATAGTGAGCTAATGCGACTTGAGGATCATTGGGTATAGGCAGGCCTGATTCTAATATCATACTTCAAGGGAAGTGAGCGAATTAGCGACCTCAAGATGATGGAAAAACATGCAAGATTTAACTGTTATACCTGTTAAAGTCTGGTGTCCAGCTCAATAGCATAATCTAGATGAAGATAAGCCCACAAAATATACAAGTCGAACCCAATATACATGTACAGTATATGTGGAACTTAAACACTAATAATACACAAATAATCGATTTTGCTAAAAAGTGTGCAGTTGATAAAATTGTTAATCAAATGAAAATAATTAAAAGTGTAGTGTAGTTATCAATTTTGCATTTAGAATCCTTTTAATGCATGCCAAAAGCCATGGTTTAGAAGATTTCACTAGTACAAAAATGAGTAAATGTAAGAACCCCGAAGCCATCGGACATTTCCATCTATACAAATAGCTCTCAGATACCTCAAAATTTCTCCTCGTCAATCTTTCTTACATTACAACATGAACTATGCAGAGGGTACAAAGGCTCAACATTTATCAATGTCCTACGCAGCAGCAACGACTTCTAATTTGTCTTGTCAACTCTATTAAGGCAATCATATACATGATGTATGTCATCTTTAGGTTAACATATAGTAAATATTAGTATATGTATGTCGATCTAATCACGTGCTGTACCATATTATCTTGATGACCAGATGCTGAAATCAGATTCAAAGCTAGTTTAATAAATAATTAATGTTTGATGAATGGCAAAAAGGTTTTCATATCGGATATCAGACCTTCTTAGAGCCTTACGTCACCACCTGGAGTTCGGTAGCGCGTAAATATTAATTAATGTTGAGTTAGATGGCATGCCATTTACGCGGACTTTCACTGTATGTCTTGCTTGTGGACCACTCTGATGGCCGGAGCATCAAAAGGTATAAGATCGGGCTTTTCAAATCCAATTCACTACCATAGTTTAGCATGATGCTCTGGGTAGATCAAAGCAATCATGACAAAGACATGCAATTCTTGCATGATTTACTTTTCCTTGGACCCTTTATCTTTAAAAATTGGTGAACTCGTTCTCCTTTCCGCCAACGGCCTATAAAGCGTTAATAGAATCCCATTTAAAGTGAATTACTTCAATTTCGGAAGATAAATATCATTTTCTTCATCTATTGTTAATACAGATCCATTACGTTACACAACGTTCCTATTAAAAAGACTCAGCATCTTGCATGTATTAGCACAAAGTCTATAGGTATTTCGATTCAATGTAGAACTAATTGTCTTTGCGTCGATTTAAGTTACTCAAACATCTTATTTTCCGAAGCCAGCCTTGAGCCAATTAGCACAACTCCTCCGAAAATAAAATTTCGACCCGTCTTTATACATGACTCGTATAAGGAGAATTTAAACGACTGTACCTTCTCTTAAAGGTACTTGGTACTTAGCAATTTGCCTTGAACAACAAATTCGTGTTGACACATGTTAGTTGTTGTAACGAATATTCCATCAACCTCCTTGGTAAACATGATTAAGGCCTAATATAATGAAAGGGTTCTGTTCTAACATCCTACCAACTCTTCACTCCATGACCATCCCATCACAAGTACATGCATTCTTGCATTCAAAGCATTACAGATGGTGCTCACTTCCATTTCAGGCAAGAAGAGACAAAAAGAAGAGAAAGCAAAGAACATTGTTTGCCAAATAAGTTCCTTTTAAGCTACTCCAGGAATCCTGTCAACAAGCCCCATGAATAATTTGGACCATGAAAGGTGGGATTAGGTAAGAGTCCTGTTAATGTAATGGCTCAACTGTGCCACCAAATAAGTGTAGTATATGGGTTTTTCAACCAAACACCCAGCCTAAATCTCACGCTACGGATTATATAAACTGTTGTGTCAACTTATCCATATGGTTCTACGTATTCAACTCCCAATTCTATATAGGGGAACTTATCCACTTAAAAGCTGAGATGGTGTTGACTATTTAAAATTCCAAGCGCAAAGTTCAAGCATTTTGACGTTTAATTAAGAAAGGAGGTGGGGTGAGGGGTGGTTAGTTACTGACGCCCTCTGGGTTCGTAGTCGTAACCAGATGTTCAGGTCTTATGGGAGCTTAACTTTGAGAGTTGAATGTGAACTGTGCAGTTACAAAAATGGGGAGATATAGGTGAGCAAACGAAATTTGGAAGTGCATAAATTTGAGATATCCTGGAAAGATTAGCAAAAACCCTTATTGTCCTGGAAAAATGGGGGATTTTAATTGGGGAACGTTTGTTCCGAACCAAATTTTGTCTTTTCACACAATTGTTCTGTCTCTAAAAAGTCTATGTCTTGTTGTTGGTGCAATTTCTAGCGGCAGAATAGTGGTATGAAAATGCATACATGGTGTAGAAATAGATGATCAGATCAGATGGCAAGCAAATCACAGTTTCAGTTTGAAGGTAGTCCTAAAAATATGAGGCAAATATATCTTAGTTTCGTTAAAGGCTGCAGAGAAGTTATTTTGGAACCCAAAGCCATCGATGCCCATTCAGACAACTCCTTCGTCGATCCGAGTGTAAACTTATTTCTCTGAATGAGAAACCTACTTGGAAAAGGAACGAGAATGCAGACTTCTATTTAATTTGGCGGGAGTGTAATGCGTTTTAGGACCTTGGATGGTCTACCTACTGCCCTTTCCGAAACCTTCGATGCAGATCGCACCCACCGTTCACGAGAGATGAAAATTTAGTGCTCCTGCACCACCACTCTTAAAGAACCAAAAGATCAAAAAAAGGGGGTAGTCGTAATAAATAGGCAGAGCCCAGCCCAATATCCTTAGTATGGCTTGCAGTTTCAAAGGCCCAAACTGAGTGCATTGTATTCCTCAATTACCGTCCACTAGTATATATTTAATAATAATAATTTGGTTAAAGCCCAATGCTCACTTTGATTCATTTTGGGCTTAAAGATAGACCGTGCAGCAAAGAGTCAACATCTGGCTTTCTGGTTCAATGTTCAAGCTCGCAAGTTGCAACTGTGTGCTCTTTTTTGGTCCGGAGGTTTGAATCTTTAGAACGTAACTAGCACTTTACCCGTGCAAGGTGACGAAAAATGCGCTCTATCTTTTCTCTCTTTTCTCTTTCTGGTTTACCTGTCGCACAAAAAATGCTACTAGAAAGTCCTGTACCTTGGAGTAATGCCCATTACGCTAATCGAATCGGGTAAGTGTAGGCTTGGCATAGCTTACCCTAGGTTTGAGAAATGCTAAATCGAGAACACTCCAAACGTGTGACTAATGGTCTTCTTTTGATTGCCAAAATGGGCTTGTACAAGCAGAGACACGTCATGGCCTTCCTCAATAAAGAATGTGAAATGAGGTGGTTAGTATAAGTTATACTAAAGGTTTTACTTGAGCATGCGGAGGGAGAAGAAGATCATAAAGTGTTGGCATATATATATATATATATATATGGGGGCCGATCCACACCCACCGGTGGAGAAATTGTTATTTCTCCACCGAACCGCTGCAAAGAGCAGCGGTTGCAGTGAAAGGGAAAAAACCCAACCGCAACAAAGTGTTGCGGTTGGGAATTATTTGCCAAAAAAACCAACCGCAACACTTTGTTGCGGTTGTTGCATTTTAAAAAAAAAAAAGAACATATATATTATAATAATAATAAAAAGGACATACATATATATTATAATAATAATAATAAAAAGGACATGAAAGGACAATGGAGAAAACCCAACCGCCACACTTAGTGGCGGTTGGTATCATTGCAAAATTTTTTTTTTTTGTCGCTAAAGGTGAAAACTTAATTAGCAGTTTTTCACGAATTTATAAAAAATAGCTAGAGCTAGATTTTGCCAAATTGCAAAAAAGAAACCATAGTTATTTTTAAAAGATCTATATCAGGGAAAAATTTCAGATTTTTCCAAAAACTGGAAAGGGGTTAACTGAAACGGGGAACCTTGTAACTTTGCAGTATAATTTAAAATATCAAGCTAGCGCGATTTCGTGCGAAACTTTTATGAGAACCCTAGGATGTTGGGAAGTTCCATTTTCCAAGATTTTGGGCCATTCTGAAATTGTTAGCTAATTTTTTTGGCAATACTTTGTTGCGGTTGTTGCATTTTTTCCAAAAAAAGGGATATATATATTATAATAATAATAAAAAGGACATGAAAGGACAATGGAAGGACATGGAGAAAACCCCAACCGCCACACTTAGTGGCGGTTGGTATTATTGCAAAAAAAAAAAAATTTTTGGTCGCTAAAGGTGAAAACTTAATTAGCAGTTTTTCACGAATTTATAAAAAATAGCTAGAGCTAGATTTTGCCAAATTACAAAAAAGAGACCATAGTTATTTTTAAAAGATCTATATCAGGGAAAAATTTCAGATTTTTCCAAAAACTGGAAAGGGGTTAACTGAAACGGGGAACCTTGTAACTTTGCAGTATAATTTAAAATATCAAGCTAGCGCGATTTCGTGCGAAACTTTTATGAGAACCCTAGGATGTTGGGAAGTTCCATTTTCCAAGATTTTGGGCCATTTTGAAATTGTTAGCTAATTTTTTGGCCGAACGGTGCAATTTTTTGGGAAATGGACCTAAAAAAATTAGCCCGTTCGTCCAAACAATTAGCTAACGACTTCGGAATGACCCGAAATCCTGAAAAATGGAACTTCCTAACATCCTAGGGTTCTCATAAAAGTTTCGCACGAAATCGCGCTAGCTTGATATTTTAAATTATACTGCAAAGTTACAAGGTTCCCCGTTTCAGTTAACCCCTTTTCAGTTTTTAGAAAAATCTGAAATTTTTCCCTGATATAGATATTTTAAAAATAAATATGGTCTCTTTTTTGTAATTTGGCAAAATCTAACTCTAGCTATTTTTTATAAATTCGTGAAAAACTACTAATTAAGTTTTCACCTTTAGCGACAGAAATTTTTTTTTTTGCAATGATACCAACCGCCACTAAGTGTGGCGGTTGGGTTTTCTCCATTGTCCTTCCATTGTCCTTTTTATTATTATTATAATATATATATATATGTCCTTTTTATTATTATTATAATATATATGTCCTTTTTTTTGAAAAAAATGCAACAACCGCAACAAAGTGTTGCGGTTGGGTTTTTTGGCAAATAATTCCCAACCGCAACACTTTGTTGCGGTTGGGTTTTTTTCCTTTCCCTGCAACCGCTGCTCTTTGCAGCGGTTCGGTGGAGAAATAACAATTTCTCCACCGGTGGGTGTGGATCGGCCCCATATATATATATATATATATATATATATATGGGGGCCGATCCACACCCACCGGTGGAGAAATAACAAATTTCTCCACCGAACCGCTGGTCTTACCAGCGGTTGGCCACGTGGGCCAAAAAAGGACGAAAAGGGACAAAAAAGGACGAAAATACTATGATAAATTCATGAAAATATCACGAGAAAATGAAAAACTCGTGAGAAAATGGTGGCAATAATGCCCAACCGCAACTCCTACATGCGGTTGGCATTATTGCCTTCCGTGACCCCACCCCCCACCCGTCACCCCCCTTGCCCCCCACCCCCTTGCCCCCCACCCCGTGGCCCCCACCCTATGTCCTTTTCCCCCACCCGTGAACCCCCCTTCCCCCACCCGTGAACCCCCTCTTCCCCCACGTGTCATTACCACCCTACCCCCCCACCCCCACGTGTCATTCCCCCCTCCCCCTCCCTGCTGTTCACTCACGGTTCTTCTCTTCCTCTCTCACTTTTCTCTCTATAAAATCCCTCCTCCCCGAATCATTTCTTCCACCCTCCTCATTCTCCCTATCTCACCTACATACAAACAAAAAAAATTTACGCTAGAAGATCGGTGGATAACCGCTAGAAGACCGGTGGATTTTTCTTGAAATATATCAAGTTAAAACAAGTAAGTATTTTTCAATTTGTTCTTACCAATTGATTGTTTAAATTGTGTTACGCTTAAGTTGTTCTTACAATAGTCTAAAATTCGTGTTTAGGGCGTCAAAGGGCGTCAAAATTACGTTTTGACAAATCGGGGTATTACATTCGAAAAATTCCAAAATAGCGATTTTTTAGGGCGTCAGAAATAGAATTTTTTACGAATTTATAAAAAATAGCTAGAGCTAGATTTTGCCAAAGTACGAAACAGAGACCCTAGTTATTTTCAAAAGATCTATATCAGGTAAAAATTTCAGATTTTTCCAAAGACCGGAAAGGGGTTAACTGATACACGCAACCTTGTAACTTTGCAGTGTAATTTAAAATATCAAGCCAGCGCGATTTCGCGCAAAACTTTTATGAGAACCCTAGGGTGTTGGGAAGTTCCATTCCCCAGGAATTCGGGCCATTCCGAAGCCGTTAGCTAATTTTTTGGCCGAACGGGCTTTTAAGCGCTCGATCCGGACACCGGTTCGGGATTTTTAGGCGAAAAATCCGTAAAATACTTTTTAGATCAAGAATGAACTCAGGAAGCTTAAAATAGCATTTTAAAGCACTTTTGATATTTTCTGAAGCCAGGGGGTATTTTGGTAATTTGCCACCCCGAGAGGGGTATTTTGGTAATTTTCCCGAAAAAATTTTCCAACGGACTTTTAAGTCCAGAAATGTAAGTAAAACGCCTGAAATGTTATTTTGCAGCTGATTGCGGGGCGTAATTGTCGCTAAAGGTGAAAACTTAATTAGACAGTTTTTTTACGAATTTATAAAAAATAGCTAGAGCTAGATTTTGCCAAAATACAAAACAGAGACCCTAGTTATTTTCAAAAGATCTGTATCAGGTTAAAATTTCAGAGTTTTTCAAAGACTAGAAAGGGGTTAACTGATACGCGCAACCTTGTAACTTTACAGTGTAATTTAAAATATCAAGACAGCACAATTTCGTGCGAAACTTTTATGAGAACCCTAGGGTGTTGGGAAGTTCCATTCCCCAGGAATTCGGACCATTCCGAAGTCGTTAGCTAATTTTTTGGCCGAACGGGCTTTTAAGCGCTCGATCCGGACACCGGTTCGGGATTTTTAGGCGAAAAATCCGTAAAATACTTTTTAAATCAAGAATGAACTCAGGAAGCTTAAAATAGCGTTTTAAAGCAATTTTGATATTTTCTGAAACCAGGGGGCATTTTGGTAATTTGCCCCCCCGCGAGGGGTGTTTTTGTAATTTTCCCGAAAAAAAGTTTTTCAGTCCAGAAATGTAAGTAAAACACCTGAAAGGTTATTTTGAAGCTGGTTTGATGGGCGTTAGGGTGACAATGAACCCCCGGGGGCTATTTTGCTAATTTTACGTTACACAAATCTGTGCTTAAAATAACTTTTAGTTCAGGAAAGGGTGTGAGACACCTGAAAAGTTATTTTAAAGAGTGAATTCAGGAAGCTTGTTGTCAGGGGGCATTTTGGTAATTCGCATCCCCGATAGGGGTATTTTCGTAAATTTGCAGCGTTAAGTTTTTCAAAGGATTTCTTAGTCCAGAAATGTAAGCAAAGCACCTGAAAGGTTGTTTTGAAGCTGATTTGGGGCGTTAGGGTGATAATGAACCCCCGGAGGCATTTCGGTAATTTGTCGCTCATCGGGGGCTATTTTGCTAATTTTACATTATACCAAATTTCTCGAAAGACGGTGGTTTAAATAAATTTTATTCTTCTTTTATTTAAATCTATGACTTGTTGAGAATGATATAATTTTTATTTTTTAGATTCCAGTATAAATATGGATGCAACTGGAGGAAATAATTTTTGTGAAGGTTCTGATCCACCTTACGTTGGTCAAGTTTTTCAAGCACTGGACGAAGTTGAAGCATACTATAGAGCATATTCGAAAACGATAGGTTTCGGTATTAGAACTAAGATGACTAGAAAACGGGCGAATACAGATCAAATTGGTGCAAGACTATTTGAGTGTCATAGAGGAGCACCGCATGTAACTCCGGTCGTTCGGATCAGTGACGAAGGGACAACAAGACAAAGAAAACGGGACACATTTCCGGGTACCGGCTGCAAGGCCCATGTGTATGCAGTACACCGAAAAAATGAAAACCATTGGGTTGTCACAGGAGTGGAGTTGAGCCATAATCATCAGTTGATGACCCCCAGTAAGATTGGTCAAATTCATCAACACCGAGAAATAAGCGCGGCACACAGACAACTAATTTTTACAATGGCCGAGGCTAAAATTCCACCTTCTAAGATGATGGGGGTTTTCTCAAGCCAGGCTGGGGGGATTGACAAGTTGAGTTTCAACGAAGTAGACCTTCGAAATGAACTTCGTGCTCAGAGGAGAGAGTCTTTCGGTAAGAGTGATTCTCAAACTACACTTGATCTCTTCAGGTCCCTTCAGAGTGAGAATTCTGGATTTTTTTACAGTCTCCAACTGGATGATGAGAACCGCATTAGTACTATATTTTGGGCGGACCCCCGTTCTAGAGCTGCTTACCAAAATTTTGGGGATGTTGTGACGTTTGACACCACATACCGCACCAATAAGTACTCTATGCCTTTTGCTCCGTTCACCGGGGTGAACCACCACTATCAGTCAATCTCGTTTGGCTTTGCCCTGCTTAGGGATGAGACGGAGGAGTCATTTACGTGGTTATTTGAAACGTGGCTTCAAGCAATGTATCATATTCCTCCAAAGACCATCATCACCGACCAAGATCTGGCAATGAAAAATGCAATCGCTAAGGTCCTTCCAGATACTCACCATGGCCTGTGCACATGGCACATAAGCAACAAATATCCCGAACGGCTTCACCATGTATATGCAAACCATCCGTCATTCAAGACTGACTTTAATACATGTGTGAAGAAATCGTTGACGGTAGACGTGTTCGAGGAGAGGTGGGCCACGTTAATGGATACTTACTATTTGCACAATCACGAATGGTTACAATCGTTGTATGAGATCAAGACACAGTGGGTCGGTGCCTACACCAAGAATTTTTTTGCAGCCGGAATGACTACGACCTCGAGAAGCGAAGCTATGAATTCATTCTTTGATGGGTACGTAGGCCAGTCTTCAAGTATAGCGGAGTTCGTACTAGAGATGCAGAAAGCCGTTGACAGGCAATTGTACCGTGAGAGAGAAGCCGACGCGGCTACAGTTTGCAAAGAAAGAGCTATACTACTTTATTCACCTTTAGAGGCTCATGCGGCTCAAGTCTATACCAAGGAAATGTTTCGACAGTTTCAAGAGGAACTACTAAAGTCGAATCAATATGGCATGACAAAGTTGCACGAGTATTCCACCAGAGACATCAAGGTTTATGCTTTGACAAATGTGACGAACTTCGCCAATCCGTGCTCTTCGTCGGCTCCGAGGACCAGACGACATTTTACCGTAGCAATTTGTAAGGACACTGGGTTGGTTAATTGCAACTGTCAACTGTTTGAGCATAAAGGTATACTTTGTCGACACGCGTTGAGGGTTTTGAGCGCCAAGAATGCTAGTGAAATCCCTCCACCGTATATCTTGGAACGGTGGACGAAGGAAGCCAACAGAGTCCACGGTCACATTCCTTACGTGCCCAATGTTTCAGTTGATTTCGAGCAATCTGAGTCGCTGCGATATAATCACCTTTGTAACATCATGCACGGTTTATCAATGGATGCAGCGTCGACATTTGATGGGTACAGGTATCAAGTTGAAGCAGCCGCACGGGATAAGGCTATGCATGCACAGTTTAGGATGGCATTACCAGAAACTGTGGACACTCCGACTACTCGACCAACTCCAGGCGGTAGATTCAATCGAGCCAAACAGCCAGTCATTGACGGCACTGACCTACAACGTGAGGAGGACGACATTTTTGATCCAATTATTTCTCAAACAAAAGGGCGAAAACGAGCAATACGCATGAAGAATCCGATTGAAGAAGCAACGGGTCAAAAAAAATTACGAAAGTGTGCGTTGTGTAATAAGATGACTGATCATGACAAGAGAAACCATTATAAAGTGTTAGGTATCGAACCTGGCAGTATGGTCGAGGAGGACGATGATGAGGAAGAGTGTTAGGGTTAATGTTTCAGTTGTATAAATTGAACTTTTATAATGTTTAAATTTGTGATTTGGTTTGTGCAATCTTTAATTTGTGATTTGATTTGTGGATTATTGATATTTTTGGTAACTCCGTTTTCGGGCACACTTTAGGCCCCAATTGATAGCTTCCGAAAAAAGTTGTAATTTTTTTTGTCACTTTTTTTCCGCTCATTGCACTTCAGGCACGCTAGTTAGCCCATTTGTAAGACTTTCGGCGAAAAACGAGACACATTAATTTTTGAGTTTTCCTAGGAAGGGCCTATTCGGGCACACTTTAGGCCCCAATTGATAGCTTCCGAAAAAAGTTATAATTTTTTTTGTCACTTTTTTTCCGCTCATTGCACTTCAGGCACGCTAGTTAGCCCATTTGTAAGACTTTCGACGAAAAACGAGACACATTAATTTTTGAGTTTTCCTAGGAAGGGCCTATTCGGGCACACTTTAGGCCCCATTTGATAGCTTCCGAAAAAAGTTGTAATTTTTTTTGTCACTTTTTTTCCGCTCATTGCACTTCAGGCACGCTAGTTAGCCCATTTGTAAGACTTTCGGCGAAAAACGAGACACATTAATTTTTGAGTTTTCCTAGGAAGGGCCTATTCGGGCACACTATAGGCCGCATTTGATAGCTTCCGAAAAAAGTTGAAATTTTTTTTGTCACTTTTTTTTCGCTCATTGCACCTCATGCACGCTAGTTAGCCCATTTCTATGAATTTCGGCGAAAAGCGAGACGCGTAATTTTTTCGAATGCCGTCATATGAAAGGTATATTCGCGCACATTTTAGCGCCAAATTCATAGCATGCGAAAAATTATGTACATTTCTTTTTGGTACAATTTTTTGTAACATCACAGCAGCTAGCCACGCACGTCAGGATAATGGTAATGAATGCGTCTAGCTTCATTCTTTTTCAGCTCCCAGGCTATCCTATACCTAAACGTCAAGGCATCCTTCCTAGTCCACGAGGAGTGTTTGAGCACTTCCGAGCGAGCAACGTAGTCCATGTACTTGAGGACGTAAATCCCGCAATCGTGACCGTTATATTGCTTTGGTCGGTCCTTTATCATCACGACCGTCCAAGGGTCACCCTGTGGCCGTCCGCATGCTAGCGAGAGGATAGTAGTCTGCATCCAACAATAAAAACGAGAATCAAGCCTATGAGACAAGAACAATATACTATGGGCCAAGGTCAAAAAATAAATACTAACCACTAAAGTGATGTACTCGTTGTACATCTGTGCCAGCAGCTGTCCAGGCTCGTCCTCCCTTAGGCTATCGTATATGTGAACCGTTCTGAACGCTGGATGGAGAACTAATAGGAACCAGTGGTTTGCATGATGACAGGGTATCATGATAAGGTTCGCATCAGCAGCGGGACATTGATAGTCTGCGTTCATCATGCCTAACACGTTTCGACCTGGTTTCCACTTACTCCTACCGCCCCCTCGCCTCCATTCTGTGAATTCTCTCACCGTTAATTCCACAAAATGAGTGGAATTAACGGTGAGAGACCATTTCCCGGGTCGAGACCATTTCCCGGGATCGGTGAACAGGGTTAAATTTTGACGGTGTAATAGCTGTATTTGTTCCTCGTTTAGTACCCACTCTTCAAGGTGCCTTGTGCTTTGAATTGTTTCCAAAACACCCCTATCGACACCGTCAAATACGTGCCTCGCGACGTGGTCATCGTCATCGTATAGGATTGATGTATCATGAGGTCCAGAGCTGAAATTCATACCTTTAAGAACAAAATATAATTATAAACCAACTTAGCGTCCATAATATCCATAATATTTACATTCCAAAACTATAACTGGATCTTTAACCTAGCTTACCAACACATTAGCAATAGTCATTATTTCAATGTATTAAAACAAATCCTCAATTCCCACCACTCCGAACGCTTAATTACGCTAGTTCCCACTGAATTTAGCGCCAACGTGGTTATATAGCAATATATAGCCCGATGGCCCCTACACCTCCAACACCTCAAAACCGCTTTAAAGTCAAGTTTTTAAATGTATTACGTCAATTATATACCAAATATATCAGGAAAAATTTTAAAGGGGGCAAGTTACCAAAACACCCGCTACTTATGCAAAATATCCCCTGGCAGTCATCGCCGGTGCGTCACAAGGTTCAGAACATCTGGAACAAAATAAGTTTTCGGGTGTCTCACACCCTTTCCTGAACTAAAAGTTATTTTAAGGTATGAATTTCAAGCTGGATCCTTCATAGCAAAATAGCCCCCGAACATCGGCAAATTACCGAAATGCCCCTGAGCGTTCACTATCACCCCAACGCCCCCGAACCAGCTTCAAAACAACATTTCAGGTGGTTTACTTACATTTCTGGACTAAAAAGTCGTTTGAAAAACTTGGCACGGGAAAATTACCAAAACACCCCTTGCGCGGGAAAATTACCAAAACACCCCTACGCGCGCCACGTCAGCTTCAAAACAACATTTCAGGTTTTGTAATTATATTTCTGGACTAAAAAGTCCGTCAAAAAACTTAGCACTGTAAAATTACCGAAATACCCCTCTCGGGGCGGCGAATTACCGAAATGCCCCTGGCATAAAAAAATATCAAAAGTGCTTCGAAATGCTACTTGAGGCTTCCTGAATTCATTCTTGACATAAAAAGTATTTTACGGAGGTTTCGCCCAAAAATCGCGAACCGGTGTCCGGATCAAGCGCTTAAAGGGCCGTTCGGCCAAAAAAATAGGTAACGGCTTCGGAATGGCCCGAATTCCTGGGGAATGGAACTTCCCAACATCCTAGGATTCTCATAAAAGTTTCGCGCGAAATCGCGCTAGCTTGATATTTTAAAATACACTGCAGAGTTACAAGGTTCCCCGTATCAGTTAACCCCTTTCCAGTCTTTGGAAAAATCTGAAATTTTTACCTGAGACAGATCCTTTAAGAATAACTAGGGTCTCTTTTTTGTATTTTGGCAAAATCTAGCTTTAGCTATTTTTTATAAATTCGTGAAAAACTGTCTATATTTGGCACCCTAAAAAATCTCTGTTTTGGAATCTATAAATGTAATACGCTGATTTGTATAAACCTAACATTGAATTATAAGGAAATTCAAAATACTTACTTGTTGTGACTTGATGTATTTAAAGAAAAAACTACCGATCTTCTAGCGGTTATCCACGATCTTCTAGCGTAAAATTTTTTGATTTGTATTGTTGTGGAGATTATGTAGGTGAGATATGAAGTACGAAGGAAGTTGGTAAAAGATGACAGAGTGCAGAAGAAGGGTTCGAGGGAGGGGATTATAAAGAGAGAAGCGAGGAAGAGAGAAGAAAAAAGACAGAAAAAAGTGAGGAAGGGTGGGTGTTTATGCGGTCAAAGGCTGCTGCAAAAAAAAAAATTGGGCAGAAGGACAACACGTTGGGGCATCACGGGGGAGGGAAGGACGACACGTGGCATCGTGGGGAAGGACACCAGGTGGGGCATCACGCGGGGGGGGGGGGGGGCGCCACGTGGCAGGGGAGGGGGGCAGGGACCAACCGCGGGTTGTAGGAGCGGTTGGGCCCTGCGGATGAGGGGAGGGGACGCCACGTGGCAGAGGGAGGGGACCAACCGCGGGTCGTAGGAGCGGTTGGGCCACGTGGCAGGGGGAGGGGATGCCACGTGGCAGAGGGAGGGGACCAACCGCGGGTGGTACCGGGCCACGTGGCAGCGGGTGGCACCAACCGCTGGTACCACCAGCGGTTGGTCCCGCCCCTGCCACGTGGCGTCCCCTCCCCCTGCCACGTGGCCCAACCGCTGGTACCACCCGCGGTTGGTGCCCTCCCTCTGCCACGTGGCAGGGGGAGGGGATGCCACGTGGCAGGGCCATCGCTAATACCGCCGGTTGGCCATGCTGGTGGGCCACGTGGCAGGGGAGGGGACGCCACGTGGCAGGGGCCATGGGGTTGGCCACGTGGCAGGGGTGGGGGACGGCACGTGGCAGGCATATTAATGCCAACCGCTGGTTGTGCATGCGGTTGGTGTCCTTTTTCTCTCTCGCCATTTTCTCACCATTTCTCGTGCCATTTCTCGTGCCTTTTTTGCCATTAATGCAGTGACCGTACACCTTTTTCGCCTTTTTGTCCCACGTGGCCAACCGCTGGTAAGACCAGCGGTTCGGTGGAGAAATTTGTTATTTCTCCACCGGTGGGTGTGGATCGGTCCCCTATATATATATATATATATATATATATATATATATATATATATATATATATATATGGGAGCTGATCTATTGATAGCGCTAGGAAAATAGGAGAAGTTGCTAACGCGATCTGGCCGTCCACGCGCGATCTGTGGACGGCCCAGATCTTTTTTTTTGCATTTTTTTCAAGTTCGTCCGCCACATAATGTAGCGGACGATTTTTTCACAAAAATACCCTCAAGCTGTACAGTACAGTGCTCGTCCGCAACATTTATGTAGCGGACAAATAAGATCATCTTCTCTTTCTCTCTACCTTCTCTCATTAATGTGTTATGACTTTTCTCTTTCTCTCTCTTTTTCTCTCACCACTTTTTGTTTTCTCTCTCATCCTCCTCCTCTCTTCTCCTCTCTCTTTCCCTGCACAAGATATGCGGCCATAGCAATGGAAATGGTTCTTCTCAGGATTATCCTAGGCCGCCCTCTCTTGTCCTGCGTTCCCTATGCTTTTACGTTTGCCATCTCAAGCCCAACCGGAGTGGCCATTGGAATCAGTTTTGACTTTTTGAGCATATGCAGATATCTTCTTTTTCTGCAAAGTGGTTCTACTCCCCGTTTTGAGAGTAGTAGAAAAGTGGAACTAATTTGCAGGGAGGGCTGGTGGCAGTTTATTGGATATTGCAGGCGCTTCAGCTGGGAATGTATATTAGACATAATTGATAACAAGTGGGACATTTTTAGTTCATACTAAGGGCGAATCTTGCATGTAAAGCTCTCCAGAAGGATAGAAAACATACCTTATCTTCTACAGACACCGTTATAACATTTTACACTATTGTTTTATGAGAGATTAACTTGAATTTTGAAAGAGAAATGAGAGAGAAAGAGAAAGATTGTATTGTAAAAAGTGCTGCCCCTTACTCGTTCGCTACATAATGTAGCGGACGAGCACTATACTGTACTGCTCCAAAAATATGAGATATGTTGTTTTCTCTCTCGTCCTCTTCTCTCTAATTCGTAGCAACTCAGGCATAATATAGAAAGATAGCTTAATCCATACATGCATATATGTTCTCAAGTTCTCAGAATGATCACATCAGTTAACTACCCACTACATCGGTTGTGAACTTGATTAAAGCCAGTAATGGCCAAAGGGACATCAGCACCTTTACTGTAAAGCTGCTCATACTTGGTGGAAATTTTCGTGAGAAATTTAAGCAGATGCATCCCATGAAGATCAAAATTCCTGAAAGTATCCAACTGAATTGCAAATTGGCCAGGGATTATTCCCTCATACCAGCCTCGTGGGTCTCACATATGACTGCTTCGAGCATGTTGGCATCAACCAACTACAGATGAGGATGAGAGAGAGAGAGAGAAAAACAAAAAAGTGTTCAGAGAAAAGAGAGAGAGAAAGAGAAAAGTTAGAATACGTTATTTGTCCGCTACATAATGTAGCGGATGAGCAATGTACTGTACAGCTTGAGGGTATTTTTGTCAAAAAATCGTCCGCTACATTATGTGGCGGATGAACTTGAAAACAACGCAAAAAAAAGATCTGGGCCGTTCACAGATCGGCCGTAGACGGCCAGATCGCGTTGATAACTTCTTCTATTTTGCTAGTGCTATCAACGGATCAGCTATATATATATATATATATATATATATATATATATATATATATATATATATATATATATATATATATATATATATATATATATATATATATAGCTTAATGATGACATTAGGGTTGACCTCACTCAAACACCCCATAACTATCAAGCCTTGATTTGCTTAAATCTAGTAATCAAAGTGTAAAGAGATTTGATTTTTTTAATCCTTGAATTTTATTCCAAAAAATAGAGAATCAGTTATCAATTATAAGCGTAGTAAGTTTTAACGGTCATTTAAGTCTTTACAAAAGAACTTAATGGCTTTACATCGTCAATGCAAAAATTACATTGTTATACAAAAATAAACATTAGCAGAACTTACTCCAGCAGATTCGTGTTATAACATCCAAAAAACAAACTATTATCCAACAAGCAAGCTCTCATCGTTGCTTGACTTCATTTAACTTTGTATTTATTTAGGTTTTTCCTCCCAACAATTACATTTAAAATAAATTAACTGATCTTCGTCGAATTGCCACCTGATATTAAAGGTGTCAAAGGGCCGGGCTTGGGCCGGCCCAGCGGGCCAAAAAAATGGCCGGGCCATTTAGGGCTTCTGGCCTTGTAAACCGGGTCGGGCCCAAATCTTAGAAATGGAGGCCCTGTCCTGGCCTAAGCCCTAGGTCTTAAGGCCGGGCCCAAGCCCTTTTTTTTTCTTTTTTGTGTTACAAAAATACTAATTCATAAAATAAATACAATTGATAGGTCACCAATATCTCTCTCGTGACTAATGAAGTGTCTTAGAGCTTTATGTTTACTCTATTTGAGACTATTGATTAGCAACAAAGAGTAATTTTGTTCGCAAAAAGACAATCTTTTCACATGAGTAAATATAAAGAATTGTGCATGTTCAAAAAGTTAAAATAAAAGAGTAAAATATGAGATGTAGAGAGAATGATGTGCGAGAAAGAAGGAAAAAGGGAAAAAAATGATTCAAAAAAGTTTAGAGCCAGATTTAGGGCCAAAGGGCTAGGCCAAAATAGGGCCGAAAAGAGGGTCAGAAATGGGCCAAGGGCCTGGCCGGGCCCATTTTAGAAAATATTAGGCCTAGTCCTAGCCCAGGCCCAAGGCCCTACAGGTTAGAACCAATACTATTCACGTTTAGGGCCGGGCCAGCTCGAGCTATTTAGGGCCTGGCCAGGCCTCCCCGCGGGCGGCCTGACCCTTTTGACATATCTACCTAATAGCACAACTGCACAACCAAGGCAAACCGAGCAAAAACTTTACATGAATAAACAAAAATGCTCCAAATTTGAATTTGAATGTGATTGGATACTAACCGCACATCTTACGGAGCAGTCATTGTTCCAACTGATTTTTTTAGACTGCATAGTTGCAATTTCTCCCCCGCGGCAATTTTCCAACTTGATTGACAACAATCAAGCATTTCATTCACATCAAAAGCTAAACTAACATAAACGTATTCAACTACTCATGCAGTCAAGCACTTACCAAGCACATGACAAACATTGATCTTGCCTGATGAGGGGGAGCGGGAAGCCACCATGATTTAGGAGGAGGGGCAACCAGTGATCCCCGGGAAGGGAAAAGCCAAATTCTAGATGAAGAGAGGGAACTACTCAGACAATTCCAGAGCACAAAATAAGAGCAAGCGACACAATCACATCAAGGGCGGAACTAATATTAACTCATGCAACCACGTGAGGGCAGCAATGAAATCCAAGAAACATCACTGCTGTGATTCGGAGGGAGGGTGGGGGGTTGATTACCTACTTCCATATCCATTAATCAGGTTTTTTTATTTTATTTTTATAATTGGGTATGACAAAAATTAGATCTAGAATGTAAGAAATTGGTACCGCAACGGTAAAGCAACTCCACCTTAACAACGCGCCAAATAATCAGTCTTTTAGGTAAGCAACAAAAAAAGTTTTTAAAGATAGAAAGGACAAAGTTTTCGTGGGGGTCCTTATAGAAATCCCTTTGTTATCTTAGCACCTATATTCAAACTTTTACACCTTGGCAATCTCATCACATAGAGTTCTATTCTTTAGTAAGTAGTAAAATCATATAACTGATATACAAAACAAAAAACATTTGACTCCAATACAAAGCTAGAATCACAAATATGTAATACTGGAGTATATGTAATAGGAGGAGTGTCCAGGTCACAAATATGAACAATCTTGCTTTGCACGCAAAGAGAGCGAGTGAAACTACTTTAGTTGGTAGGCTATTGTTTCCGGTACTATTTTGCAAAAATAATAAGCTAAACTAATATAACATGTATAATTATGATGGTCATGATGTGACACTGATATCCGTATGTCTTTCATCCTGCGAAGAAAACACTTTTGATTCATAAAAACTACTAAATTCATGACATTAATACTTTAAGCCTACACTAGTGCTTTAACAAATAATTGTTGTTTGAAAAGCGAATGATTCTAGTAAGTCAAAACAGTGCACGGCAAAAGCTAGAATCATTAAAATGATCAATAGCCCCAGACAGAACACCATTCCCAGTCAAAAAATTCTCCCCCTCTTAAAGCTACGGCATCCTCTCGAATCGGCCGCATTAAACTCTTTTAAGTTTCAACTCCTACAGATTTCATGAAATACATATTTTCGTCTCAAATTTTAGACGCAGTTGTTGAAATTTGTATCCTATAATTCAAAAACTTATCTGTTCCTGGGCATCAACATCAACATAGACATTAAGCAAAGTTCAAATTGCAGACCGTCCCTTCTGGATTCTGGGAGTGTTGTTGACGGTTGTGTTGCTAAAACAGAAGGGATCATGGTTAGTAGGTACAGTGCAGGGCCAAGGAAGCGACACATTGGATGATTACTCCTCTCTTTCCTGTCTCTGACTGTCACTATGGAGGTCTCTTATTATTTCGAACCTTCTATAACCAGTCTGTGCTCGGCCCCACCTCTGACTTTCACTCTCCTCCAAACCCGAACACGTGTAATCACGAGCTCAATTTCGTCACAAAATTGACCTCATCAGAGCCTGCACACGGGTTTAATCGGTAGACCTAACAACACCCGACCACAACCCCTCTTCTTCCTCCATTAACACACCTAAGCCAGCTTAATTATTACCAGTAAAATAGCTTACTAGCGTAAGACAAAAATCACAAAAAGGAAGGAGGAAGGGTAAAGAGGCATAAATGCTGAAAATTTTCCTCTCCTGCGGAAGCGGAAATGGAGAACAGAAGGGCGTAATTATGGTGGATACACGGCGAAACTCCCGCGCTTTGCATTGGGATTCCAAACTCCCATGTTTGTTTTGCTACTTCCACACCTCCTGATCGTCCCCTTTGTTATGCCCTTTTCTATTTTTGGCTCTCCGTGTGACTTCCGTTTTATCTTTTTTATAATTCATTCCCCGATTTTATCGTTTTCTCGCCGCAGTAGATCTCTTCTGTCTACCTCTATCTGCTAAATTTCAGCTTTCGCTCTGTCCGTCGCTCACTCCGGCGCTGATCTTTCAGATCCGTACGCTGGACTGATCGTGACCGTTGGATGAGTAGACTTTGAAGTTTGACCTGGTCACGATCAGTGGAGTGTAAAAGAGACCTAGCAGCGTCGCTACTTGCTAGCTAGTATGGGGCAGTGCTACGGCAAGACCATTCCCACCGCCGCCGACGGCGACGGCGGCCGGACCACCATTATCGTCGCCTCCGGCGGAGTAGGCGGTGGCGATCCGCAGCCGGTTCACTCTCCGCTTCCTTCTTCCGCCGCCAACAACGGCGTTGGAGCTCACTCCTCGTCGGTGAAGAGCACGCCGGCGCGATCGTCGGCGACGAGTCCGTGGCCGAGCCCTTACCCGCACGGCGGCTCCGAGAGCCCGCTGCCCGGCGGGGTGTCGCCGTCGCCGGCGAGGTCGACCCCGCGGAGGTTCTTCAAGAGGCCGTTTCCGCCGCCGTCGCCGGCAAAGCACATCAAGGCCTCGCTGGCGAGGCGGTTCGGGCACACGAAGCCACGGGAGGGTCCTATTCCTGAGGACGGGGCCACCGCGGCCGAGCCGGATCACTCGCTGGATAAGAGCTTCGGGTACAATAAGAATTTCGGTGCAAAGTATGAGTTGGGGAAGGAGATTGGGCGGGGGCATTTCGGTCATACCTGCCACGCCAGAGGCAGGAAAGGTGACGTCAAGGACCAGCCTGTTGCTGTCAAGATCATCTCCAAAGCAAAGGTCCGTTCTCCATTATGTCTCTAAACTTTAGGGTTTTTAGTGGCAATTTGATGGTTTTTTTTAACCCTTGAATTTCAGGTTGTTAAGCATTCACTAGTATGTAAATCTCTAGGCATTGATAGCGGAATGTGATTGTGATCTCTCCTCTATAAAATTAACGTGCTTCGATTTCACACCTGTAATCAACACTTGCAAGGTACTTGGGGTCAGTTTGGCAATGCCAGAGTGCTTTTAGCCTCAAAAGGCAGGTGAGCATGGTTTTGGGGGATAACAAAGTGCTTCTGCATTTTTACTTTAAGAGTAAAGCAGAAATCGCATTTTGGCATAATTGGTTATAGCATAATCAAACTAGGTCAAAATCCTTGCGGTAATGTATACCTCTTTTTGCTCGAGATGGAATCTTTTAATCTCTTTCTTTTAATGAGTGTACCTATTTGAGAAGAAACCCGTCCCTTTATGGGCTTGTCATTTTGTCATGTAATGGCAACTTTACAACGACCTTGTTATGATTTGTTGCATGTGAACGTGGTATGAAACAATGAGAAGTAGAAAGGGTTTAGATGCATGCGTGTTTGGCAAGTTGTGACGACGCATCGCAGGGAGTTATGTCTTGAGTGATGTATAGCTATCTAACGGTGTGAATGGATTTTACAATTGTATTAGTTTCCTAGTTATTCATCACTGTGCTTATTACCTGTGAGCTACGTTTCCTGGAAGTTTATGAAGCCACTAATGATTTGGGTCAAACGATAAATGTCCGATACTGTTGCATATAAGGTGTTAAAGAAGCGGAGCTCTTAAGTACAGTATGTAATCTCTTTAGGCATAAAGTCGTTATTCGGCATTAGCTTGTTCGCCCTAATATTCCCTCTGTGTAAACAGCCTTCTTTTTTTAATTTTTGGGTGTTTATTGTTCATCTATTTTTCACCCCCAATTTAGGACACTCGCAGCATGAGTAAAGTTTGTAGACGGAGTGCCTGTTTAGGTTATAGTTGGAGAGAAGAGTTAAGTTTGGTGGTAAAAGAGATGCTGAAGGGGGAGCATTATCCTTAACGGAACCCCCGAGTTGTTCGCAGGGCTTTGAAATCTCGTATTTTCTCTCTGCTGATTATCTGGTCATACCCCGTTGGCTTTTCATTAGTCCAAAGTGGGGAATGAATTCATGACACTCTTTTGAACCTTCCGGTGCTTCTATTGTCAACTCGATGGAAATTTTTGCAGAACACCTTTAGTGCCAGCGATCACAGTGTGGACAACAAGGACTAACAAAATTTAGAATCTATTAGGTTGTTATTTGCGTCATTGAAATAAATGGAAAATGCTGATTTGTTTTGGTTAGTCTGGATTAAGTTTGGATTTGAGTTATGTAGATTTGGTAGGATTTTATTCACACTAAATTAAGCTTTTAAAGTTTATGGTAAAAAATACAATAGCTAAAATGTTGGTTAAAATGGGATCAGAACTTACTGGGGATAAAGTTATTAATCCATATGGGCTACTTTTCTACTGAACTAAAGTAAGCCTTTGAACGAAATAAGCTGCGACTTCGATGTGTTTCATTACGGTTATCATTTGTTCTTTTGCTTTGGGTTTTGCCTAAAGCCTTAATGTTAACCCTGCCAATGCGGACAAGGATCAGCAAAATAAAAAATCCATTAGACTGTTATTTTCACTATTGGAGTAAAGGAAGGAGTGCTATTTCTTTCGGTTAGTTTCAGCGTAGTTTGGATTTGACGCATGTAGATTTGGTAGGATTTTATTTTCATTTAATTAAGCTTTCAAAGTTTATGGTAATTAATGCAATAGTTAAAATCTTGGTTAAAATGATATCAGAACTTACTCAGGACAAAGTTAATAAATCATATATAAGTTTTCTATTGAATTGAAGTAAGCCTTTGGACAAAATAAGTAGTGATTCATGTGTTTCATTACGAGTTATCTATCGGATCATTTGCTTTGGGTTTTGCCTAAAGCCTTAATATGACAGCTGTTTAATTGCATATTTCTGGCCATTCCTTGCTGGAGCCGTTATACTCAATTGAATCATTTTGTCGCTCCCTCCTTTACGTAGTGCTGAGTTCCAAAGATCCTGCAATTAACTTTCTGTCTACATTACCAAGAACCGCTCAGAGCATCAGCCTTTCCATACCTGATTAAGCGTTGAATATTACCCTTTTCTTTCACCTATATAAAAGAGATCCCAGAACGAGATTGGACTTGCATCCCAAACCCGGTAATTACAGTTACAGGCTCAGTAAACTATAGTTGAATCGCTAATGTTTACCTTTTATGAATAAGCAAGATTCATGTGCACCAAATAGTTACCTTCTGAACACGGACTACAGCCAAACATGATGAAGAAAGTCCTGAACGCTTACATCCTCAAGTATATAACCTTCAAGATATTGTGAACCCTCTCTTGGAGAAGTGATGTCATCGAACCTTGTGGTAATGGTTTATGTGAAGTACACCCTATCCATGGATATTGTTGATGAACGAGAGATTCGAAAGACACTGAAAAATTAATCAGTGCCTTTAGAACACACTCTTTCACCATTACACAAAGCACTCCTCAATTAGGCTTCAGGACTGTGAAGTTTGATTTGCGGACTATGGGCAACAAAATAACTATATTGGATTATTTCTTACTGTAATTCCTTGGATTGTCTATCCGGAAAAAGGTAATACATGGGCCTAGGGGCGGGGCTGCAGCTAGTGTGATAGTGACATATCAATGGTATATGTCAATTTTTTAAAAAAAGTGCAACTTTCCTGCTATTGAGTCAATCAGAAAAGTTTGGATCTCCGTTGGATACTCAACAAGTTTCTAATTTGTCGTTATACATGTAATGCTCGTAGAAACTTGAAACACCTTGTTGAGGATGAGCAATTTGACTCCGGGAGAAGGTTCTTTGTGGGGTGATGTGGGGATGGTGACCAGTTTGACAGTGAGTTTCCTGTTATTGACCAGACTGAACAAGTTAGGAAACTCCCTTGGATCATTACTCAGTCGTTGTTATGCATATAGTAGTCTTAGAAACGTGAAACGCCTACGGCCTACTTGATGGTAAACAATATGACTATATGTTTATGTCATTATCCCCCCGGGTTATAACATAAAGAGGCCACACCTCCATATCTAATTTGGAAAGATTGTTTTTCCTTACGGGTGAGCGAAACTGTATCAAAAGGAAAAAGACAATAGGGGGCATCGCCCATGTACAGCAAGGGCAGCCGGGCCACCCACCGTTCTTACTAAAAGCAACTTACTCTTCCTCTGATGACCGTAAGGCCATATCTCGTAAACTCTAACTCATCCTCCTCTGCACCATGTGACAGACAAAGTCAAGAGCAGAAAGCAATTGAATGACGGCAATGGAATTATCATTGATTGATTTTTTTTTAGCTAAGCAGCTAAGCTGGTAATTATATAGAAAGAGTAGATGGAGAAAATAGGGGGTGGGGTTGGTACTTGTTGGAAATGATTCCCCTATGGTTATTTTGGTGCATATGGCTACAGAGGAGTGGAGCTGCCTCTGAGGAGACTTAAATCAAACTTTTTACATTTTCCTTTTGCTTGGTTAAGGGTGATAATCTCAATGCAGCTCTTTTAGAGTTCTTCGATACTTGTGTTGACTGTATAGAAGCTTGATTGGGTATACTTCACATGTACACCCCCTATGTTAGTGCTTTTTATGCTGAACTAATTGTGAAGTTAAATGTATAGCTCATTATTCTTTTCCAAATATTGTGCTCGCTTTAACTTATCATGCATGTACACGGTTGAAATTTAATACTTCTCGTTTTCAGATGACAACAGCAATATCAATTGAAGATGTTCGCAGAGAAGTGAAGATACTGAAAGCTCTCTCTGGTCATAAGCATTTGGTCAGATTTTACGATGCATGCGAGGATGCCAACAATGTGTACATAGTCATGGAGTACGTCTTTCCTTTTCTCTATTTGTCTTTCATGGGACTAGTTTGCGAAGAATCTGGCTGGGCCATGCGAAGAGACTTCGCCATTTTGCTGAGATAAATATTGTCCATTTCTATGGTGGAGGAAAATGTTATATATTTGTAATAAGTGGATAAATTTATTTGAAAATGCCAAAGGAAGGGAAATCCATGTACATGTGGTTTATAATTACTCCTACTGGACAAATCACTCTAGGAAAAAGAAAATGTTTCAGAAGTACATTGCCCATTGAACTTGTTCTGCAAAGATGATTGCGAGCTCTCTATTGACACTCCCCACTTTCCAAGTGTCTCCTGCTTCTCTCACCCTAAATGCAGTTTAGAAAGACTTGGAATGATCTTTTTCTTCTCAAACTACTCGCTGGGCATCGCTCATGGAAAATTACCAGTTTCTGAGTTTCAAATATCGAGGTTTACTGCTTTCTATATGTTTTTGTCGTTAAAATCTAAATTCTAGAGTCTCCTTCTTTCCTACTCAAGCTTTTCAAAATTTGGCTTCCATTAGTACATATACCTATTCTGAGTCAGTACTCAAGGGTCATATTTAAGCTTTCTTCATATGTTGTTTTTGCCATATTCCTGATCAGGCTTCTGCTGTTATATTGTCAGGTTGTGTGAAGGTGGAGAACTACTAGACAAAATATTATCGAGGTAAGGTCGAGCTATGCTTTGATTCATTTCAAACTTGTTTATGCTAAAATGAATCTTGTTTGAACTTGGAACATGTAATCCTTGTTGCAGAGGTGGAAGATACACTGAAGAGGATGCAAAACTTATTGTCGTTCAAATATTAAGCGTGGTTGCATTTTGTCATCTGCAAGGCGTTGTTCACCGTGACTTAAAGCCTGAGGTTGTTTTTCAAACTTAAAAGCTTATGGAGCTTGCATTGTCCCCCCCCCCCCCCCAACCAAACACAAAAAAAAAAAAAAAACCCACCCCCCCAACCAAAGAAAAAAGCTAGAAAGAGAAATGTTTATAAAGTACTATTTCTGCAGATGCTTTTCATCACTAACATCCTTTCCGATCGCTTGTGTTTCAGAATTTCCTCTTCACCGCTAGAAATGAAGATGCTGATATGAAGCTTATTGATTTTGGTCTTTCTGACTTTATCAGACCAGGTATCACCACAGACCGTACTGCCTTCTCATTATCGTAAAAATGAGTCATTTCTATTCGTCTTTATCTATCATCCCTACTTAAGTCGTGACGTACAACATCATGCACTTCTTGGAGAGCTCATTGTGTCTTCATCATTGTTTTCTAGTAGCTTTTATCCTGTTTAGTGGACTGCCATCATCAATTGGCAAGAATATTCAGTCCCTGCCGCTTATAAACCGATCTGCATTCTACATGGGCTCAATCATGGCTTGTATTGGTCTGTGGATGTGGTGGAAAGAGCGTTTAGTGTTAGGAACTAATTGCCTATCTTGTATATTACCCTCAATGTCGGCAATAATATCGATTCTTGTGGAGAATGCAAGGGTGCATATATATGCGCATATGTATGTGTTTTGTAGCAGGCCCCCATTAAGGCTTAGTTAAGTAGCTCTACTGCAATGACCAGCATCTAGGTTCAAATTTGCCTTTTACTTTCTTGACCTGTAATCTAACCTCAATAAGCCTCTTTCATGCCCAGCCAACTCTGCGGGTTCAATCTTGGTTCCTGATCAGCACTAAAGGGTTTAGTGCCAGTGTTTGGGTGACTAAATGATATAGTAAGGTGCCATTCCATATATTGAGGCATTTTTGTCATTTTTGTTTTTTTCAATTCAACTTGCCTGTCTTTTGTCATTAATTTCCATTTTCCTTTTTTTTTTGTTTGCCAAAAGCTTGCCTAGTTGTCAGGTTTGACTTGCTTTCTCATGCCATGATATAAAACGGCACAACTTATGTGTACCAGATAAAGCTGAACACGTATACACTAGCTGAACTTATCCTAACGAGTGAATGCATTGTGTATCTTTTAACACCTCATTATTCTGTTGCATTTGTTGTTACTGCACAGCCAAGCATTCATTTCAGACCTTTGGACTGTAGTAATTGTCCTGAAATTTTGTTGGGACTTCATTGAACTTTTTTCATTTTCCTCTTTTGTATGTGTGTTTGTGCAGAGGAAAGACTTAATGATATTGTTGGAAGTGCATACTATGTAGCACCAGAAGTCCTCCATAGATCTTATAGTCTGGAAGCAGATATTTGGAGTATTGGTGTTATCACTTATATTTTGTTATGTGGAAGCCGGCCATTCTGGGCAAGAACAGAATCTGGAATTTTTCGTGCTGTACTAAGAGCTGACCCCAATTTTGATGATATACCTTGGCCTTCCGTATCACCAGAAGCCAAGGACTTTGTCAAAAGGTTTTTAAACAAGGACTACAGGAAAAGGATGACTGCTGCTCAAGCTCTGAGTAAGTTTTCAGTTCCTATAATTGATCTTGGAAGTTTCCAGTTCCTATATCTTTACTCTCCCTATTGCTTTGAAATTGTTCCCTTGGGAATATTATCTGAATTCTTTTTTCCTCATCAACATCCTTTATCATTGTTATTTGAGAAGGCTAATTTCGCCTTAAATGACCTCCAAATGCTTTTAAGTCATCAATGCTGGTAATGCATAGTTCTTACAAGTCCTTCAAGTTATGTCTTTCTAGCATAATACATATAATGCTGGTGAATTCATTTACTAGGGCACTCCTTTTGTGTTTACAGCTCACCCATGGTTGCGAAGTGAACAGCACCCTATTCCGTTGGATATAATAATCTATAAGTTAGTGAAGTCATACCTCCATGCTACACCTTTCAAACGTGCAGCACTAAAGGTACTAATTTTTATATTTCATTGTTTGGTTTCAGTTTTTTTACCCGTACTGCTGGACCTGAGGTTATCATAAAGTTGCTTACACACTCACTCACTCACACGCCCCTTTTATTTGTTGCTCTAAGGCGGAGTCTCACTTGTGTTCAATAAATCTCTTTTCATTTTCTTACTTCAACTGCTTTGGTCTATGCATGTCCCGTTTGTTAAGGTGCGCTCAAACAAGTCTTTGCCTGAGATTGCTAAGAGCCCTTCTCTGAACCCACTTCTGCTAGGCATCAATTCGTCACATACTTTTCGAGCACAAAACACTCAATGCTCAAGCAGTCAAACAACGTTGTCCTCCGGTATTGCCAACAAGGATTCAGGGATTTGTCTTGTTACCGCTAATATTGTGCTTTGCTTCGCTCCAGAGAGTCAGCAAAAGACAGATTGGAAATGAATTGGGTGAGCTGCATTGTCAAAGCATGCATGCCCTGTGTGCTTCTTTTGTGAAATGCTCTGGTCCTGGGTGTCTTCCAGTGGTGTTGTAGTCTTAGAAAAATGCCCAAGCAGTTGGACTACATGGTTACACTTCACCATTTTGGCTATCTCTTGTTCTTCCCGAAAATCTTTCTCCTTTCATGCCTCTAGAAGAATTGGAGATGAGTTGTGTGATTTTCTATTGATCAAACTTGCCCCAGTTTCAGATGTTGTTGACAAAATCCAACTTCCAGCTGCATCTTTTTATTGTAAACCATGTATAATAATCACGTGCAAGTAGCTGGTGGGGTAGGCAATGATGGTGAATGTTGGCGGCGGTGTTTTGGAATTGTGATGAGGATGAGGAATTTGCAGGGAGAGACAAAAGGATAAGAGAGGAGGGGTGTATTGGCTACAGTGTTCGTATGTAGAGTTTAACTGCATTAGTACATGTAAATTCCTATGTTAATATTCAGGTGCCAGACACCTGACATATTCTGTTAACATCATAAGCAGAAATTGGACGGAAGTTCAAATTGTTACAAAATATGTGTTTGAGGGCCAAATGGGCACCAAAAACAGCTTACAAACCCAAATTCCAAAGGCAACTAGGGAATTAACGTGGAAAACCCTTACAGGTGGATAGCAAACACGAAGACCCTTATGATGGCATTAGTCAGATTTAACACCTTAGTGCTCCTATGCTTATTCGTTACTGGCTTTAGTCGATGAATCTTTTAAAGGAGTGTCATTTGTAGTCGTTTGAAGAATTCGATAGCTGGAACCTTACATAAAGATGATATTGCTGGTAAATAACAATGCATGCTAGGTCCTCGTTGCTCTGTTAAAATAAAAGTCCTATTCACCAGTTTTTGGCCTTTAATGCTCAAAATTAAGCGTCCTTTTCCATTTTACAAGGTCCCTATTGGGTTTTATGTAGTTTGAGTAATGCTACACTTCTTAAACGGTATCTTATATGCAGCATGTATCTTACGCTACTATATGATACAAACATGATGCGGTACAAATCATACGCGTATCGAAATTGACACCTTATGCTTGTGTACGTATCTTATGATAAGCGATGCAATACGGTAGATTTGCATGTTCCGATCTTTGGTTGTTTTTTCTCTGAGCTTTTCGCAAAGAAAATTTGTACCATCCATACTTGTTATCATTGGAATCAGTTGGTTTTTCCAAGTGGATGAGGTAATCATGATATTAGAGTAGGTTAACAGTGTGAGGATGATGTATTTACCATGATTTCTGTTTTTAACATGTTAACATTTTTATTCAATATTATAAATGATTGAGCCATATCTTCATATACATGATACAGTACTATATGATACAAAAGGATTACATGAAAAAGAGTTGGATTTTGGCACAAGACACATATCCTGCTCCAAGTAGTTTGGAGCAGTAGGTTCCCATGAAATGCATGTCTGTAATCAATTGGGATACAGCTTTTCAGATATAATTGCAGAGGAGCAGCATTACTCGTCACTTACTTCAAAAAGGGGTAGCATTACTCGTCACTTACTTCAAAAAGGGGTAGCATTACTCAGTTCATTCTGCAAAATATTGATTTCAATGTACATATAGTTGTTTTCAGTTCTAATGACATGCCAATTTTACTTTTTACTAAAACGTTTCTTTGTAGTGGCACCATTTTATGTCACGACTCCTTTCTAGAGGATAAACTTGAAGGTTCAACTATTATGGGAAACAAGTGAAACCATTTCATTCCAATGGGATGAGACTCTGTTGTTTTGATTCTGTTAGTAGTAATCTTCATCAATTTCAAGGGATCCTATCTGCTAGAGGCAGCAGATGTTAGTATCGCACTGAGTGTTATCTGCTCAAGACCTATTAATTAAGGTTTTTGTTGAACCAATTTTTTTTTGGTCAAAGAGTACGTTGTAGTTAAGTAAACCATAGTAATTTATTTGTTTCACTGCTCTGCCAAACGGATGAAAATTAACGAATATCCAAAAGAATTCTTTCTGGCGGCCATATGTCGATGGTTATACGTCAAGAACCACGAGACATTTTATTAGAACAATTTAGTCGGGTGAAAATTATTTTGTGAAAGGATTATTGATGGTGGGTTCAGATTGGAGTTTTATGATGTTTTTGTCTTTGTACTGTATTGCAGGCACTCTCAAGAGCTCTAACGGAGAATGAGCTGGTTTACCTGAGAGCTCAGTTTATGCTTTTGGAACCGAATAAAGACGGGCGTGTCTCTCTAGATAACTTCAGAACGGTAGTTTATCAAGACTGCCTTTTCTTCTTTTCATCATTTTTGGTGCTGAAAGTTGAGTGATGGCATATGGTTAAAATATGCGGAATATGACATGTCTTCCTTTGTAACCACAAAACATCAACTTGTCATAATTCAAAAGAAATCCATCTGCCATGATGGATTGTAATTCGTAGTAAAGTTTTTATTTTGGTCGCTAGTAGGGCAGAGTTCTGTTTTTAATAGAGTGGAACAAAATTTGCAGGCTCTTCTGCGAAATGCAACTGATGCAATGAAGGAGTCTAGGGTTCCTGACATTCTAAATACGGTGAGGCAGCAGGACTAATTTATTTGCACAGGAACATGTTCATTTCATGTTATAAATCCCCCCCCCCCCCCCCCTCCCCCGGCTCCTCTCTCCTCTCCTTTCCCCCACACACGCACAGAGCTCACTTTATAGAAGTACTCCTTTGACCCAATATTAAAGCCCCTTGACCTTTATTACCACCTTTTTGTGGAGTATCAACCGAGTATATCTCTGGCACTTTTAGAAGAGACCTTGGTTTAAAATCACTCAATTTACAGGTAACTATTCGCTTCCACTGTCTCCCCCTTTTTATGTTTTACATATGATTTTATATTCTTGTAGCAATTGCATTATGGAACGTACTAAGTAATTCTTCCTCTTTATGAAAGGGGGACAGTGAAAAGGATCATTGTTAATCTACTATTTTTGCCATAATACTGCAGTCAACTCTTAATTACCATTCTCAATTGGGACATATCTAGGGTAGGTAGCAACAATCAAAAGTTTTATAGCCCAGGATTTATCATATATCCTCGCTTCCTACCTTATTAAATTTTGAGCATTTAAAGTTTCTTGAGGCTAGCAGTAATTTATTTTTTCCTGAAATTTTGGCTCGTCTTCTATTTTAGATGGCACCACTCTCTTATAGAAAGATGGACTTTGAAGAGTTTTGTGCTGCTGCAATCAGCACATATCAGCTGGAAGCTCTTGAAGGGTGGGAGCATATTGCATCTACTGCATTCGAGCATTTTGAAGTAGAGGGTAGCCGAATAATTTCTGTAGAGGAATTAGCCCGGGTATATACGTCTTGGGGCTTTTCATAGTCTGAAGTCTTGAATATTTTTTTTTTAATTTTTTGGCCTCCTAACATTTCTCCGTCTTGTGCCTGATATTATACTCCGTCAACGCAGGAACTGAATGTGGGCCCTACAGCTCATTCAATTCTCAAAGACTGGATCAGAAATGACGGGAAGTTAAGTTTGCTTGGTTATACCAAATTTTTGCATGGCGTAACGTTCCGCAGCTCAAATACAAGACACTAGTAGGTTTTTTTAGCATTTGACAAATGATAGCATTAACATATTCATGGCAGTCGGAAGGACTTGGAGGTAATTTTCACTTTAGAGGAGGGGACAGAACATTGTGTACAAATGAATATAGTAGAGAGTTTGTTTAGGCAGTTGTAAGAATGTTTGTTGTCCCCTTGCTCATTCCATCTGGGTTTGAGTTTGAACTTGAAATTTTCAGCCATTTTTTGGAATTTGACTTAATCTGGCCAACCAAACTTTGTTATTGAAATGACTAAAAAGAGTAAAGGGGTCACTGAAAGCGAAGAAGAGGGTGTGAACAACTTTGTTTGCTGCTGGCCTTTTCGTCAGGACTGTAATCTATACTATAAGCTCTTTTGGAACTTTCAATTGTATCCTTTGTTCTTCTCTCTCTCTCTCTCAATTAACAATGTTCATTAAAGTGATTGAAATTTTAAACTTATCTCGTAATGTTCTTATACTTTTTGGCCTCACTCTGTTTTTCTTTTAATTTTCACTCACAATCTCTGATATTTTTCCTCTCCCTCTCCCTCTGATTTTATTTACAATTTTATTTATAGTGATTTTATAACTTCATGAAATCTATGGTGTTGCAAATTATTACGTTTTTGTAGAAGTTGCATTGATGTATTGTCACCAAATTTATAAGTTTGACATGTCGTCCGTGAGTTTTTGTACTTTGGAATATAGGGCAGTGCTAAAGAAAGCTTGTCTGCATTACGTGTTTCGATACTGTTGGATTGATGCTCCCTGAATCAAGACCCACATTGAACATGTGGTTTGTTATCATGTCACACTCCAGTCGTCCCGTAAGGCAGCTGTTAGTTTTTTTTTTTTGTTGATAAGAGAATAGCATTGATAATTATAAGGTTACACAGTTTGCCCAACGGCATATAAAGGTCACGACATTTTCGTGACTCAAACGTATACAAGACCATGTAGGTCACAAATGAATAAAATATTTCTGAATTTACACATTACAATTAATCTGAAGTAGAGCATATCCTACACTTCAGGCTAACTTTAAGTAATATGCAAAAGTCTAAATGAAACAAAAACACCATCTAGAAAATACAAATACAAGTAATATAGAGAGGAATTCAACCGAAACCGTACGAATAGGAAAAGGTGTCCTCGACGACCAAAGAGATCATCGAGCAAAGATAAGAGGCAGTCGATCTGTCATCGATCATAAAATTCTACCAGCATTTTCACCCCAAACACGGCAACCGTGTATCCGACAACAAACCAACAAACACAAAAATCGGGCTAAGCCAGGCTATATTCCCCCTTCCCCCTAACTCCCCCCACCCACACAAACCCCTAGAGCAGATTAACCTGAATACCCCACCCCCTCCCCAGGGCCCCAACCCCCCCACCCACCCTAACACACGCACCCAAAACCCCCCCCAAGGCCCTACGCCCCTACCCTACCCACCCCCAAGGACATTTACCTACACCAAACCCTAGACACAGTACCCAGTACCACAACAAAAAAAAACCCCATAGCCAGCAAACACGTCCTTCTGCCAACAATAATTCCGGCCACTGCCGGTTGTTTTCCGGCCACTACCGGCATTAATAGATCTGACCCTAGCGACAAAACCTCATCAAACAAGCATATACGATGATCAACCCATCCCATCACAGTGATTAAGATCTTTCAAATCTAGTAGATCAAAGTCTCCAAGATCTACACAGATCTGGAATATATCGGCCGCATCGGAGCAGATCTAGGCAACGCCATCCCCTCATCGGCACCTGTCAACACTCGCCGTCGTCCACTGTCATCCACCTTCCATCTGTCGCCGGGCACTGTAGATGGCGATCCTCTCATAACCTAACCACACCAACAGAAAACGGAAAAAGAACAAGAAACTAGGGCGGATTTCAGCCGCTGCACCGCCCCACGCTCACTAACGCACGGTGGGGCGGCAGTGATGGGTTTCTGTAGAAGGCTTTTCTGTAGAGAGAAGTCAGAGAGATATTTTTAGAGAGAGATGTGGTAGAGGGATTTCTTAAGGCAGCTGTTAGTTAATGTGACAGAATTGTGGTGAGGTCCTATTGATAAATATGGATCGACCCAAAATTGCCATTGAAGGTGCTTATAAGTCGAAACTTTCACTCACCTCCATCCATTGACCATCGGCCACTAAATGCCATATCCTACACGTCTCCCCCTCTTCCTAAACCACGAAGGTCGTTCTAAAATGATCCCCTTTTATCCTATGGGACGGAGGTGACTCACAACAGAATAATGACACCAATCTTGTACCTATGACCACCATCACCGTGCCACCACACTGATACCTAACTCACCATTTTCATTTGAATAATGCGACTGATGATTACTAGCAAGGAACTGAGCCTAATTTCTGAAACCTGGTATACCCGCATGTAATAATCCTAAATCTTATGTGGGTTCACTGTAATTAACCCTCATAAAATATTGTACTTCCCTGCAACTTTTTAGTTTAAGGAAGGTACAATGATCAACTTCCTCTACTTTTTTTTTCCTTTTCTTTGACTATAAGAGCAAAAGAAAACTAATTTCCGGAGTCTACAAGTTTTTGAAGACAATGAAGTAACTTTGGGCATCTGAACGTAAAATTTTTCTTTTTTCTGCGAAGGAGGTGTTCCATATTCACCCGCCCAAGTAGAGTTTTGAGTATCCAGATGTTGATTGAATGATTGAAAACAAGGAGGAAGATCCAGAGCCTGAACTGAACTATACTGCCATATGTCACCTTAACAGTCTGTATGGTTGAAAATTGAAAGTGACAAGAGAGCCATAGCCGCTGGAATAAAGCTCTGGACAGGAGTAATTACAGAATTTAGATTTAAAAGAATTGAAATATTTTTTTTCCACACCTGTCGGCTGTCAACCAAGTATTTCCTAATTAAATATGTTTTCGTTTTACGGTCAACATCGGAAATTCTAAGCGTTATGTTGAGAAGAAACTAAACATACAGTACAAAAACGTCCCAATCCCTGTCATGCAGTAGCCAAACAAAATAAGGCTTCATATCAGAAAATATAGCATACAAAGCCTAAGATGTCCACAACTAGTAATGTTAAAAACGTTTTACTAATTAAAGTTTGTCCGTATAAATTCTAATAACGGTTACAAATTACTTTAAGTGACAACCCTTAGAGGTCACCTTTAAAGAGATTAAAATACTCATAGCCAAAGGCACAGATGTTCTCATACCGCGGTATTAGTCAAATTACCCCAAAAAATATTATGGTATTTAATACTTTTTAGTTAGTATTCCACGGGTATATAGGGATGAAATATTTCCCAAATATTATTGCATATACAAAATTTCCTAGCCCCTCTTTTCCCAGACATTTTTCGGAACAATGCCTGTCCTTCTCCACTTGCCACAACTTATTTTGGCCAGGTTATAACCATGTTTTAGTTTGTAATTCACATAATGTACCTTCAACACTCATCTCAAGATCAGAGTAATTAATTAATTACTCTGGTTGAGACATGACCCATTGAGTTTTGGCTAAGACCAAAAAAAATTCAAGGAAAGTTGATGGAGATATTTGTATGATTTCAATTCGGAAAACAAAGTTTATTTAATAGGAAGAGAGGTGTAGCAATTAATGTGATGCTCATCGATCACAATTTTGTATTGATGGCTTAAAGCGACCCAACATGCCAATAGCTTTTGAACTTTACATCTTAAGAAATCCAAAACAAGAATGTAAAGAGTTGATTTTAGTATTCCATGAAATAATATATGACAATTCGAGCCACTTTAACAAAACAAGAGTATTTGTCATTATCGTCAAGAGCTAAAGCAAAGACCCAATTAAGATTACTTTACGTGTACAAAAATTGATTACGTGAATCTTTTTGTTCGCTCTCCGGTACACCCAAAACACCCAACGCGATCTTGATGGTGGCGACAGTGATGATAGTGACGATGATGCTCCTCTAGATCGATCATAGTCCGCACATGCTGGAATTCCTCGACGTGGCAAAGCAATGTGATTGCACCCTTCTGATGAAACCCATATTCATCCTCCGCTTCCTTCAGTAAGTGCATGAACAGAGGATGGTTAACATAAGTCAGCGGAATCACGAAGCGCTCCTTTCTTCACCCTCTACTCCAACCCGTATTCCCAAACACCCTTTTGGAACGCCTCTCATCACTCGGTTCATGTAAAAAAAAAAAACTAAAAGAGAAACACAAACAAACGAGCAAGCAAGAAATTTGTAGTACAAGGAAACAACAGGACCCGGGGCTGGGGTAGGGAGGTATGTTAATGGGGCTTAAAACCGACCCTAAACGGCTTCATTGCACGCAATCTTCTACTCGTATTTGGTAAGAACAAGATTATCAAAACGTCTACGTATGTACCTGGACCGTAACCTGAGCAAACGAGGCTTTCAAAACATGTGCGGAAGTCAAAATCCTAATAGGTCCAGGTGATCTGCTTCATGGGGAAGATTTGTTGCAAGGGTTCTCCTAAACCTGTGGAAAAGATTTTACTTTTCATACCGGAAAAATATATAGCATCTAAGGGTTAACCAAAATTAGTACGTAGACGTACCAAAACAGGGGAAACCCATAATTCTGTCCCCAATGAAGCTTAAATGTCATGAAAGTATAGAACATTGGTGGGACCAAGAAGCATAATTATTAGCACAGATGCAACTACTCTACTAACAAATTTTCTTTGTTTAAAGATAATTCTAAAACAGAGGTGCGAAATAAGTTGTCAGTTCGTCAAGTGAGAGCTTGAACGAATGTAAGAGCGTGAGAGTAGAGAAAGTTAGAATTTATTTAGTAATAAAAGCACGAGAGTGTAAATTGGAAGCAGGATTGGGACTAGGATTTCATGTAAAAGTAGGACGGGGTGGGAGTTTTTTTGTGCTATTAGTTCTTGGGATAATATTACGAACTTAAAAAAAATGGAAAAAAAGAAAAACACACACACACACACAAAAGTTAATAAGATTGTATGGAAAAGTGAGGTGCGGCAAGTAATGTGATGCTGATCGATCACAAATTTGGATGATTATTTTCATTATGAACAGAACCATGAATAATGGCTTACATTTTTTATATGGTTTGGGCCCAGAGGTGTCAAATGGGCCGGGAGGCCCGCGGGCTGGCCCAGCCCTGTCCTTTTTTGGGCCCGGACTGGCCCTAACCCTTAGGGCTTAGGCTAGGGCTTGGGCTAGGGCCAGGCCTAATTTTTTGAGAAACAGGCCCCGGGCCTGGCCTGGCCCTAAAATGGCCCTGATTTGGCCCGGCTCGGCCCTCTTTTGGCCCAAAAAATGGCCTTTTCAGTTTTTTTTAAACTAAGGTGTATTTGCTTGCCTTCTATGACTAAAATGTAAGAGAAATCTATTACTTTTAGATCATTAGTGAGAAAACAAATAAATATTCGTGGCCACAGATCTATTACTTTTAGATTTGAACTAAGCAACACAACATTTTGAGAAGGCACAAACATACCTTACTTTGTAAAAAGTGTAAAAAGAAGGAAGAGACAATTTCCAGTTGATGACTAACTCGCGGAACATGCCAGCAAGTGGGAGGCTATGGTCATGTAGGTTGAATCTTTACTATCAGCTTCAAGGGTCAGGGAAGATGATAAAATCATTTGTTTAAAATTGTACATAATTTTAGATTTTGACTTCACCTGATCAGTTGGCCCAAGTTCTGAGTGATTGGGGAAGCAAGCGTTGAGTTGTAAAAAAGTTTGTACTACTTGATAATTAGCCGAACTTATATATCAATAAATACCAAACCGACTAATTCCACCATCTTACATATAAATTAATATTAGTACCGTGCGTAAAAAAATACCTGTTAAAATACATATAAAAAGCTAGTATTTATATTATTAAATAATAATAACAAAATAGATAGTAAAATAATAATATTAATTTGAATAACAAAAAAAATTTTGGGCCCGTGCCCAGCCCAAGCCCGACCCTAGATGTTGGGTCTAGGGCCTAGGCTTGGACTGGGCCCAGATTTCCCTCATTCTGGCCCGGCCCGTTTGACAGCGGCCCTGGCCCGGTTTGCTGGAGGCCCGATGGGCTTGGGCTGGGCCGGCCCAAGCCCGGCCCATTTGACACCTATATTTGGGCCAATATCACTTCTTAAGAAAGCACTTAAGAGTTAAATCTATAATCTTTGTTCTAATAGACCATAAGATATGCAAGAGTAATATTGCTCTTTCTTATATTTGTTGCATACTTTTCGCTAAATTAAACAATCAAATAAAAATCACTAATAAACCACCAGACACAACGAAATTTACCACTCTTCACATGTGGTGTAACGTACGAAGAAATTAAAAAAACATTATATACTTCATCTCCTAGCTTATTTTATGTATTCATTAGCCATCACACATGTTGTTGCGTTACACTGGGTGATTAATTATGCAACTAATTTAGTGATACAATACACTCTAGCAAAGAGTCCAGCATAAATTTTGATACCTCATATATCCAAGTGTAACTATCTTAATCTCATGCAACTTCACTATCGATAACCCTTATGAAATAGAATACTTCTTTGCAACGTTTTAGTGCAAGGAAGATACGATGTCAACTTCTTCTTCTTCTTCTTTTTTTCTTTCACCCCCAACTATTAGAGCAGTGAAAGTAATTTCTAAAAGTCTACAAGAGGAATGAAGTAACTTTAATTTGGGCATCTGAATGAAAATTAAATCTTGTCGGAGGTGTTCCAGATTCGCACGCCCAAGCACAACTGGAGTACCCAAATAAAGATTGAATGATTGAAAAGAAGGCAGATTTAGAGCCTGAACTATGCTGCCATATGTCACCTTGACACCTTGTGAGGCTGAAGATTGAAAGTGACAAGAGAGTCATAGCCGCTGGGATAAAGCTCCGGACAAAGGTGATTACAGAATCTATATTTGAAAGAGTCAGAAGAAAATTTTACAGACCTTGTTATCGTTTTACTGTTAACTTTGGAAATTCTAAGCCTTATGTTAATAAAAAAAAAATAATACAATAATGTCCCAATCCCCGTCGATCAGTAGCCAAACAAAATAAAGATTCATATAAGAAAAATATTAGCGACGGCACCATAAGGTTTTCACTAGTAATTCTAGCAACAACAAAAATAAAAATGAATAGTAATTTTCGTTATTAAAACTGTTATACCAACATGTTATACATGAGAAGATCCTTATCTCTGTAACGAAATTAAAATATTTATTGTTAATAGTACATAATCTTGATATTGTTGTACTTGTTAACTAGTTAACAGAAAAGATACTGTGTTACTTTTTAGTGTGCAACATGCATATATAAATGAAATATTTTTCGGATATTATTAAGTATATCAAAATTTTCTGGCCCCTCTTTTTGGGACATTTTTTGAAACAATGTCTGCCCTACGCCCTTTACCACAGTTTACTTTGCCCAGCTTATAATCATGTTTTAGTTTTCAATTCCCATAATTATGTACCTGAAACACTCATCTCAAGAGCAGAGTAATTATCTGTCGTTGAGACTTTGTCCTTTTGAGTTTTGGCTAAGATCAAAAAACTTTCAAGGAAAATTGCTGGAGATATTTGTATGATTTCAAATCGGATAACAAAGTTTATTTAATAGGAAGAGAGCTGTAGCAATTAATGTGACGTTCATCGATCACAATTTCATATTGATGGCTTAAAGTGACCCAATACGCCAATAACTTGTGCATCTTAAAGAATACAAAACCCATAACGAGAAAGGTAAAAAAGTTAATTTTGGTATACCATGACAAAATATATGACAATTTCTGACCATTTAATAGAACAACTATTCGTCATTATCATCAAGAGCTAAAATTCAGACCCAAGTTTTCTTCGCATGTACAAAATTGACTACGTGAATCTTTTTCTTTGCTATCCGGTAAACACAAAACACCCAACATGATCCTCCTGGTGACGGCGAAGACGGTGGTGATGACAGTGATGATGCTCCTCTTCATCAATCACACTCCGAACATGCCGGACTTCCTCGACGTGGCAAGGCAATGTGATTGCACCCTTCTGATGAAACCCATATTCATCCTCCTCTTCCTTCATTTAGTGCATGAACAGAGGGTGGTTAACGTAAGTCACAGGAACCACGAAGCACTGCTGTTCTTCACCCTCTACTCCAACCCTTATTCCCAAACACCCTTTTGGAACGCCTCTCATCACTCGTTTCATGCACCAGAAGTTAACGAGAAACACAAACAAACAACTGAAACAAGCAAGCAAGAAATTTGTAGGACAAGGAAATAACAGGACCCGGGGCTGGGGTAGGGAGGTATATATAGGGGCTTCAAAACGACCCTAAAGGGCTTGATTGAACACCATCTCGTAGCCTTATTTGGAAAGAACAAGATTATCAAAACGTCCAGAACCTCCGTACCTTCCGTAACCTGAGCAATTAGGCTTTCATATAAAGACCAAAAAACATGTGCGGAAGTCAAAATCCTAATAGGCCCAGGTGATCGACTTCATGGGGAAGATTTGTTGCAAGTGTTCTCCTAAACGTGTGGAAAAGATGTTGCTCTTCATACCCTGAAAAACGTAGTGTCTAAGGGTAAACCAAAATTAGCACGTAGACGTACCAAAACAGGGGGAACCCATAATTCTGTCCCCAGTGAAGCTTAAATATCATGAAAGGATAGAACATCGAAGGGACCAAAAAGATTACTTACTAGCACAAACACAATTCAACTCAACCTTCTTTCTTTGTTTAAGGATAACTTTAGAATAGAAATACGAAATAAGTCGTCAATTTGTAGAGTGAGAGCATACGCGAGAGCGTGAGAATAGACAAATTTGATACTTATCTACTAAAAAAAGCACGAGAGTGCAAAGTGGAAGCATGACTTGAATCAGGATTTCATGCCAAGGCGGGACCGACGAGAGTAATGCGACAAGTATTGTGATGCTGATCAACCGTAAATTTGGATGATCATTTGGATTATGAACATAACCATGAATAACGGCTTACATTTATGATACCGTTGAACCATGACAATATCACTTCTCAAGAGAGCACTAAAAGTTAACTATAAACTGTGTCATAATAAGTGATAATCATTAAGATATGCAACATTGAAGTTGCTATTTCTTATTTTTGTTATAGATTCGTCGCTATATTCAATCATCTAACAAATATCACTAATAAACCACCGGATGCAATGGAATTTTCTCCCTTCTTAACGCGTCGTGTACCGCACGAGGGAATTAGAAAACAGTAAATGCTTTATCTTGTAGCTCGTTTTCGTTTTATCGTATCCGTTAATCATCACACGTGTCGTTGCATCCACCATACTTGAAACTTTTTCCTACCCTACTAACGTGAGTTTTTTCCCTGAATAACTCATTTTTAATACTTAATTACCTCTTTACCCCATTTTGAATCTTATTTACCTATCTAACCCACTTTTGAAAAACGTGGTTTCAAACCACGTTTTCTTCCTTTGAAAACGTGGTTTGAAACAGAGATTTCTTTTGAAAACATATGAAATCTTTGTTTGAAACAGAGATTTCTTTGAAAACGTGGTTTGAAACCACGTTTTTCAAAAGTGGGTTACATAGGTAAATAAGGTTTAAAATGGGGTGAAGAGGTAATTAAATATTAAAAATGAGTTATTAAGGGAAAACTCCTACTAACGTGGAGAACAAAACTTTTATAAGTCCTCCACGGTCCATAGTCCAATACAACAAGAAGTCAACCGGCCACCAGAGTTTGCTAATGCCGCATATGGTTGTCAGCACTCATTTAACCACGCAACACGTTCCAAAAGATACCGCTGCTACCCCACATTGATGCTTCCTGTAAACTCTTTTATCACACTTTATGACGAGAAATTCTTTCCTCTTCTTCCCTGCGAGTTACGATGACTGATAAGAGACTCATGCGGTCTGCAGTTCCCAGACAAAGTGATAAGAATGCAAGGCATGCATGGAGTGTGTGCGTGTGAGTACGTTTTCTTGTTTCAGATTTCATTACTGGTAGTATATATTAAGGCTTGTACAAGGTGCGGACCGTGGACAAGCTGTTGATTTCTTAGAGGGAATGCCTATATCTGCACTATTTTATGTTTTTTCACCTCCTCATTCGCTTCATTTGCTGTCATGTTAACGATAAAATGAAGGTGTGGAACAACATAAAGAGGCGTTCCTTTCCGTTACTGTTCTCACGGGGATTGTACCATGTCTAGAATCTCGTTTCCGTGTATAAGGAGAGAGAGAAAAGATAGAATTTGAAGTATGTGATGCTTATCGATGACGAATTCCAGATTATTGTGGAGAGAGGCAGGTTTAAGGGCTTAAAGCGACCCCTTTGGCTTGCTTGGCCCCTCCACGCACTACCCTTTTTGTACGTACTCATATTTCTGGTGATTTACTGAGATTCCATTGCCATTAAACTCCACAATATTCAAGGAGGAGGAGTAAATAAAGAGAAACAGGATCATTAACTGGGAGAAGATTTCAACTTTCAAAATTTCGAAATTCTCAACAAGGAGCACTAAATTGCAATTAGCAACTTTTTCGTCATTATCATCATCACTCATCCCACTTCTCAATTAAAAAAAAACCGAAAACTAAAAAGATGCCTAAAATCTCCTCAGATGCATAACACGAAACCCACTTTTTGTTTTGGTGGGAAATTAGCAATACTAGAGAACAGGTTTGTGTTTTCGCCATAATCATGTACAAGTGTGAGAACTCACGGATTTTCCTCTTTTAACCCCACTGGTTTCCCTTTTCCTTTTGCCCTCAAACCCTAAAACACCCAACATGATGATGGTGGTGGTGGTGATGGTGCTGCTGCTCTCTATCGATCAAACTCTGAACGTACCGAAACTCCTCGACGTGGCAAGGAAGGGTGATCGCGCCTTTCTGATCAAACCCGTATTCTTCCTCGGCCTCCTTCAACAGCTGCATGAACAGCGGGTGATTGAAGTACATCACCGGCACCACAAATCTCTGCTGCTCTTCATCCTGAACCCCCACCTTGATCGCCAAACACCCTTTCGGCACGTCTCTCGCTTGTTGCTTCTTCCCATGATGGTGATGGTGGTGGTGATGATGAAGAAGGTGAAGGTGAGGCAGATGATGTCTGTTCAAGAGACTCTTCTCTCCATTAATCCCCATACTTGCAAAAATCATGAAGGGCAACAAAAAGAGAGCAAAAACCTAGAGGCAAACAAGAGAAAAAGGCCAGGGCTCAATTGTGAAGAGGATTAAAGCGGTGAATCTGAGAGAGCTTCTGGTGTTTCTCATGGTTTAGGTTTTTGAGAAAGGGGGGCTTGTGGGGGCTAATATATATTGGGCTACACTAGGGTTTTATTTTCTTTTTTCTCTCTTTTTTTTTCTAGGCCCTCCGATTGTGTTGTGTCTGAGGCTTGGATGTGAATGGCAAGATCGTAAATTTGTGTGGTGGGAGGGGCAAGACACGTGGAAGGGGGAGTGGAGGATGGGAGGACACGTGGGCAACGTGGGGTCTACAGGAACATGAATCTAAGTGGACAGTGAGGTGTCACTTTTACAAGGGACAAGCCAATGGCAGGTCGTGAACATGTCCATGTAGATATTCTTGTGCTTCGCCTCCTTGTTAGAGACCTGGAACGGTGTCGTCTAATGGCTACACATTTGGGACCAGATGACGACCGCATACGGATCAAAGACGGAAATGTTAGGAATGTGGTCAATCAAACACTAAGCAAGGAACGAGTTAAATTAATGCCGTAATAGGGTAGAATATGTAATTTGACCAACTTTTTTCCTATTCAAATTAGAGCAAACTTTCTTTGGATCGTTCTCAGAACCTTTTAACGACATCAGTAACAACTCGTTTAGCAACAAAGTGTTACAAGCAGCTTTACAATAGTGGCTAAAACATTGCTAGGCTTGCTCATGCCAGACTAAAGCTAAAGTCTTACCCTCATTGAAAGATTAGTCATATAAGGTACTTGACGAAGTAGGTTTTATGCAATCAATCTCCGTTCATGCCAAAGAGACCTATTGTACAGCTTTGTGTCTGGTCCAAGTGCGCTCCAACGAGCAAAAAGACTTAATTTCATGCAAAATTTCATATGCCCTAAAGAAATTACAAATTGTGGAACAAAAAGATCAACAAGATATGGACGAAAGTGTCCTTTTCTTTCCCTCTACAAGGGAGCCCATCTCGGTTCCATTTCAATTAGGCCGGATATGGTGCTGGCTTTCACTTGCTTTATGGGGTCCAAATATGGATGATACGTCGGATTGCATCCATTCAATTAGGAATTTTAGGAGATGGCGTACTCTCACGGACACAGATCCTCTGCTGTGAGCTTCCTCTTCTTCTTGCTCAACCCCCAACATCTTAATAGTGCAATAGCCCACGAAGCTAATAAAGCAGAACAAGAAGCCCGTTCAGATGCGGAAGAAGATTGCATTGACGGAAGAGAAGTTTGGTCATGTAAGGCAAAGTAGCTCAACAACAATACTATAATCTGCAATGACAAAACCTTCTTCATGAGAAGTGAGAGAAAGAAGTCTCAAATTAAAGGCTTTAACTGACTTGGGTGACATGGCCGTTTGCAGTGCGTAGGATTAAAATTGGATGGCTGGGATCGAGACTACAGTACCTCACGGTTACAGCTGAGAATTTGTGTCCGTCTGTCACACACTTGGAAAATGGTTATCATGGAAATCCACCCTCTTACCATTACTTTATCAATTCTTTAGGCTTTGCTTAAAATATAAAGATCTAATTATAAAACTGGCAAACTTTTTTTTCCTCCAAAATAAATTAATTAAGGATCTTGATTGCTTTACTTTTTAGATCCTTTATCGAAATTCCTAATAAACTAGGAAACAAGGGACTACAACCGTTGCCAACAACGTCCGTAAACTTTAGGTGAAGGAAAGGGATTATATTGGTGTCATTGCACTATGATGGTAATAGTGCTACCTGATATCGGTCTATTCATTCATGACTCCCTTCATAACAACGATAAGTTGTTCAAGATTATGCTCACGTGCTCCTTATCGTTCAAATTAGATTCGAGAAGCAAGACTATACATATACGCACAACAGAGATAGATGTTGCATACGATATGCATCAGCTATGATCATTAAGAACTTTATGTGATTGTAATTCGAGACCATTTTTACCTCCTATCTTGTGCTATTTCATCCTCACATGTATCGCTAAACATTAACCAATATCGCTCAAGTGCAGTTTTAGAGACAAAAGAATAACATCGATCATTGTCACTCAAAGCATATAAAAGAGCGAGGAGAACATTTCTCACTAGAAAAAAACATCAGATAAAACTTTGCACATGACTAAGTCACACCCGTACAAAGCGGGGAGAATCTGATAGGATATGTCAAATTTGGAATACGGCTGCCACAAGAAAAGCAAAACTTTAAAAAGATGGCTAAATTGAAGAGTTAACATCAATTAATCTCAAACCAGAGTGTTGTGAGGCATCATATATAGTTTAGAGCGGAGGATTTTCAATTCAGGCGCAGCACCCGCACTAGGTAATGTCTGTGAGTGCTGGCTGGCAAAGGAAGAAGAGTGAAGTCAAATGGAAAGTGGGGAACCAGGAACCTCCCAAAGTGGAGGTTGAGAGTCTTGGGACATTGCCTTTGAACAAAGCGTAAGGCCAAGGTCTTTAAAAGAGGTCCGTGATTCTCCGGTTTGGTTGGAGGAGAAATCAACTTTTGCCTCCCGAATCTCTTTTGAGCAGAATTTATGGTCCTTCTGTCCCAGAAATATTGGCCATCCATGTTCTTAAATTATCACTCACTTTCTCAATTTTTGGTGATGAAGTTTGATGCTAAGGAAAATAGGTTTGCAGTCGACGTGGAGATGTCACAAGGAATGCAGTTCGAGTCAGATGCCAAGTATGATGATGTGAGATATAACAAGGATGGAGTAAGGCCAGAGACTAATGGCTTCCCAGACAGAGCCTGAGGGTGGCAGTGCTGCGAGGCGATGGTTCAGGGTGATACACGACGACAGTCATAGTCCGATGGTTAGGTCTAGAGTCAGGGTCTTGTGTGTTTCTCTCTCTAGAATTCTAGAGTGAGAAGGTGAAAAGTCTGAAAATGTTCCAACTGTCAGAAAATGTCCTAACCTCTTCAATGAATTCTCAAGACCTCTATTTATAGAATTTGAGATGATGATGTCATTAACCAACACGTGGCGCTCCCGGGAGTGACACGTCACCGGGGGGTCCACTGGTGCCGGTGCTCCACGGACTGTTGAATAGCATATTCACCAGGCCTGCTCCTCACAGCGTCGCTCTGTCTGTCTGGAAAGATTGGCTCCCACAGCGTTGGTGTGGCCAGAGAACCCCCTTGATCTAGCCACCAATCCAAGCCTTTGCAGAGTCCCACAGGCCTGACAGTGGTGGGGAAGACCCGACACCCAACTGCCAGGCAGACTAGGCGCGATTGTCTTTCGAAGACCTGCTCCCGTCTTGGAGTGACCCGGGGGTCATAGTCCATAAGGGGTGCCGACGAAAGCCCCCAGTGCCGGAGCACGTAGGTTAGTCACGAAGACACCCTGACGGAGATAGTGTCCCGGAGGAGTCGTCTATCTCGTGGGTGAGTCCTTGTGCCAAAGCACTCAGAGCGCGTCAAGGTAGCATTCCGGAGGAGCCGTCTACTTGATGGGTCGAGGTAGCATTCGGAGGAGCCGTCTACCTGGCGGAATGGGAATTGAAGAGCTCCCTGGCGAAGATAGTGTCCCGGAGGAGTCGCCTATCCCCTCGGGTGAGTCCTTATGTCGGTGCACTCGGAGAGCGTCAAGGTAGCATCCCAGAGGAGCCATCTACCTAACTGGCTGAGATAGCATCCCTGAGGAGCCGTCTACCTGGCGAAAGGAGAGTTAAAAAGCTCCCTGGCGGAGACAGTGTCCCGAAGGAGTCGCCTATCCCCGCGGGATGCTGCACACTCCGGAGAGTGGGTCGAAGCATGTTCCATGTCCATGGCAGGGGCGCATGGTGTGGTGGATGAGTGTTGTGCCCGGGGGGCATGTAACATTATTGTGGGGCATGGGCGCGATGAAATGCGTATGGTGCCAAGGGCCGGACATTGTGACAGAGAGCCTGGGGGCATGACTATATCAGCAGCGCGGCGTATGGGCCCGGCGGAGTGTTGGAGTGCGGCACCCTGACGCTGGTGACGGGGGTCGCGGAGTGATGCATGGTCCTTGAAGATAAGTGAAGGTGCCAAGGAGAGAGGCGAAGGCCAACCTTGAGGGGAGGCCGAGGCCGACCCCCAAGGGGAGGCCAAGGCCGAGGCTGACCCCAAGGGGAAGGCCAAAGCCCACTTCCTTGGGCAAGCGCCAAGGTGCGCCGACTAGTGATGGTCGGAGCGTGATGAGCAGTCATGCAAGTATGAGTTTTTTTAGTGACAAAGTCACGTAGAGAAAGTGAGAAGTGCACGTGACTTGAGCTTGCATGTTTTGACCGGTTCGAAGCATTAAATACTGACTCTTGCTTGTGCGGACGTGTCTTGCAAAATAGGACTCCAGTAAGTTTTTTGAGTATGACCAGAATAGGTTGGGAACAAAGTTTTACTCGTTTCCAAAGTTACCCTCATTTGATATACATCATAAAACTATAGAGAAATTAAAGTAATGCAGACCTACCTTTCTTCATTTCGTTCAAGATGAAATAGTATTACTAAACTCCTTGAATTTAGCGATAAATTAAGTCGAGGACTGTGTTCTTGTGTAATATCACTTATATCCGTTAACTAGAGGTTAAATTGCCTCGCCAAATCTTCTCAAACTTTTCCTCGTCCTTTTCTCTCATTTTTCTTTTAGATTTTAATAGACCCCTTTATTCGAGTCAACACTGCCACCATATCGTCCACCACAGCACACACACACCCAACCCACACACATCTACATGCATGTAAATATGTCTAGTGGATGGAAAAGAGATGCTGGTTGATGAACATGCTCTTTGACAAAACCAGTAGTATGATGAACAGGCTCATTAAAGGTCTTCAAATTTGATAGATAGATAGATAGATACTTTATTTATAGAACTTAAGTGCTAAAAATGGACTTCTGATATCACTTTCCATTCTTCATGGAAAGGAGGAAACCATCTATACAAGACATGTATTCTCTGCTTTATGGGTGGCTTGGATTGAGTTTCAACCCGATTCAAGTAAACTCGTGTACTTTTAGAACCCAATTCCTTTTCAACCCCACACCTTCTTTTGAGGTTTACAATAAGCCCACAAGCGTATTAAAGGTCTTGAATTTTGCTACTATAACGAATATAGCCTTCTTAAATGGACAACATTTTTCTGCTTGCTTCTACTCTCAATTTATTTTGCACTCGCATTCCAACAATCAAGTACTTATTCTTTTTGTTTGTTGTTACGCATTAGCTTTCGCTCCCGCTTGAAAAGTTGGTAAGATAGCTTTAAACTCTTTTTCATCCAGATGTCATAAATTATCTTTTGAAGCATCAAGAACATCGACTCTTGGTACAAACTGTAGACACCAAAAAAATTATTTTACTAGCCAACAGTAAATAATTTAGTGTCTAGTCAATTATTCAACACCGTGAAAAATACGGGTCAAGATGTGGACTTGGGACCAAGTAAAAGAACGGGCTCAAACCAAAGTTAAATTTGAAGAACCAGTCCAGATAAAATTATGCGGTCCAACCCATGGTCTTGTTACCAGAAAAGTAAAATTTGACTAAAATCATTCCCAAAATTAAATGGAGACAAATATCCATTTAATTGAGGAGATCAGATAATTAAGGGGACAAAAATCTCCTTAATTACAAAATCGAAGCTCAAATTATGAAATTTCCAAAAATAAGCCTACCACCTAGCCTATAAATAGAGAGCTTGAGGTAGAGAAAAAGGAACACACAGGGTCTTCGCGATCAAAGCCTAAGCTTCGCCGAAACGCCCGTCTCACAGGTTGTGTTTCATTTGAAGAACCATACGCACTAACGCAGTGCCGTTCTTCAATCGAGCACTTCCAAGTCACGAAGATCGGTTTCTCTTTCGCCTCAAATCGAAGAGGAATTTGCCTTCAACATTAGTGATTCTACAAGTCAAGGATCGCCATACTTGTTCGGGATAAAGCTTCGAAGCCCTCAAGCAATTGCCGCTTTGACGATCTTTCAACCGCGAAGATTGAAGAAGTCCAAATTTACGTTTCAAGATCAAGCTATTTCAGCCCTTGAATTGTGACCAAACCGGAGATCGAATAAGAGGATTTACATTTATTGAGTAAAAATCACAGAGTGGTGTAACCATATTACATAAAATCTTTAAATTGAATTTTGTACAATAATTTCTTGTCTTGTAGTTTAGACACGAAATTTGTGTGTACACAAACTTCTCTGACTATCCCAATTTTTGTTTTTGTCACTATGAAGTCTGAGGCATATAAGAAAGCGATATTTTGTTGTTATCGGCATCTATTTTGCTTCGAACATTTACTACACACTCTGGTTTGTTTTTCACTCGATTAGCTGGTGACATAGCTCTGATATCTTTTTCATCAAGATGCCATAGAGTACCTTTTGAAGTATTGAGGGGAAATGACAAATGACCCCCCTCATGTACTTAGGGCTTACCAGTCGAACCTCTCGAGGATTAATTTTGATAATTGACTCCTTTATCTATCTTATCTACAATTTAATGCAAGCCAACTTTGGTCAAAATTGGCCTGTAAAAAGACACAATTATCCTTCTTACCTCTCATTTCTTATCTTTTTCTTCCTCGATGATGGAGGCAGCAAGGGCGGGCAGAGTGAGGGGGATGGTGGTTCAATTGGCGATGGAAGGGTGGGGGAAAGGAGGGCAGTGGTTCGATAGGCGAGGGTGGAGGGAAGGGAGGGCTGCTTCTAGCCCCCCCCCCCCCCCCCTTTGGGTTGCAATTATCAATAGATGAGAGAGGTTAATTATTAAAATTAATATCGGAGGGGTTGACCCACAAACCCGAAAAACATGAGGGGGTCATTTGTCATTTTCCCAAGTATGAATAGCAATGATTACTGGTACAACCTCTGTGTGCATCATGTTTTTTTGTTTTTTCTATAATGTGTGGCAAATAAGAAAGTGATAGGTTGTCATCACAAATGGTTAATGTAATTACGGTTTTATTTTGACTATGAAACCAATAAGTAAAGAGTTCTTACTACAATAAGAATATAATTGTGGACGAAATTTATTATCCAAGCCTTTATAGGTTTCGTCGAAGGCCTGGGCAGGCTACTGTATTTGTACTACTCCTTCCTTAGAGCTCATTGCGAATGAAAAACTCACCAAACATATTCAGCGTCCATCATTTGTCTATATAGAGGAGATTGAACACTCTTCCAATAATCCGGATTGCAACCAAAATTTCTCCGAGCATAAGAAAACAGTGATTTTGAGCTCATTAGTAACCTTATCAATTGAACCAGACTATGAAAAACAAACCATGATCGTATATGGGCCTAATTTTGAGCTTAGGATTCATAAGTTATAACCCACCCGCCCACTTAACCCCACCCCCATTAGATTTCCGTTCTCAATCTAGTCCAATACCGAAACATATAGGTGGCCCGATAGATACAAGAAGAAAGAAACTATGATGACCCGATTACAGTGTCCAGAAGGAACAGAAGGATTACATTAGTACTAGAGGCGCACAGATCTAAGTTAGGGTATAACTAATACCGTTGTCATGCCATACAAAAGTTCTCAAGCTTGAATAGATCTCTAATGGTATCTTTATCTTTTTATTAGAACATTAATGGACGTTTTGTCATCCCACACTCAAACAAGGGATCAGGATCCTCTTCTCTACAATAGAGTAGAGGTGTTGTACAACATTTAACGACAAAAAATTGTCACTAAAAGTGTATTGTGGCTGTTACTAAAATTTATATTGATAATTTTTTATCCCTAAAAATATATTTAACAACTTTTTTTTGTGCAACATCTTTGTTGTACATGTTTAATAAAAAGATAAAAATATCATTAGAGTAATGCCATGGTGAGGCATAAGTCATCGGTTCAAATCTGAACGGGGCTTCCTTTTCCTTGAACTTGTTTCACAATTGGAAAATTTGAGGTGTTCTATCGAGGGGGAGCACCATATTAGTTCTTCCCGTAACGTTTACTGAAACTATACTGAGACGTTGAAGAGCAATAGAGCAATCACTTTTTTTGGCCCTAAATTTAAACTTACTTTAAGCAATTGATAAGCTGGTTTCATATTCAATGTAGAAATGCATGGCAATAAGAGGTTGTATGCCTACTTCTGCGTAATCTGATCGATTCGTCTACTAGGCTCTAGAATGTAACTTCCCCAAAATAAGTTGATCAGGGAGCAGTATTAATGTCCATATTGGCTCACCCTAACTTAAGGGCTTCCACACTCTCGAGCTTGAATTAGGGTGAATGGGAGATTACCATCAAAGAAAGCTTTGCTGATTCACAAACTACTTGAAGATCAATTCATAAATCTATTCAATAAGGGAATTCCAGTGTCCGGAAGGCTTGATTAAGTGCTTTAAGCAGCACAAGTAACTCATTCTGTTCTGGAAGAAAACAAACACTTCAAGGGACAATCATTTTAGACCTAAGAAAGCATTAACCAAGTTACTTAGAATGTCAATATGGCATACCCTTCAAGGATGATTTCAAAGTGAACAAAGTGAGGCCATCCATTTTGGCCAATTCCTTCAAGATTAATGACATACCAATATACAGGAATTGGTGTTCATGTATTCCATCTAGTCATGAGAAAAGTAACCTCGACTATGATTTAAGCATTTGTTGCTACAATTGTGTAAAGAAAGTTTAACTCTTAAACTTAAAGCAGTGGCTAGATGCCTATTATTGTCCCATGAGGTCTGTCTTTCTTTAACATCCATCTCGAACGCTGTCCAACTATACAGGAAAAGCGATTGCAATAATTCCTGCAGATGAAACCATCAAACACAATCCACTGTGTGAGGAAAATTCTGGGTAAAGCACTTAATTTAAAGCAAACATGGGTTCCCCTTTATATTTGCAAAGTCGAAAAGGATCCATTCTCCTAAAAGGAGGTGCTGTCTATGGTACAGCATTGATAACCTCAGGCGCTAAAGACTAGGAAAGCAATATTAGCTCTACATTAGTCAACCAACGAATCCTACCTACACCTTCTCACATGAATTATGTAGTTTTGGACCTAGCTAATTGGATTGTTTTTGTAACAACCAAGATTCAAAATACAGAAACATGTTTAGTGTTTGTTTTTATTGTATGTGTGACAGTTACATGTCACATGAGAGTGAAAAAGCAACACTATTGCGCCCAAGAATGCCAAGCAGGTTTTGTGAAAATCTGCCTATATAACTTCCTTAAGGAACATACTATGCTACATAACATATGCATTGATAGTTAACACAGTCCACTGTGGGGGTGTGTGTGTGTGTGCGCGTGAGAGAGAGAGAGAGAGAGAGAGAGATTAGATAAACGAGGCCTATCATTAGAGCCTACACGAGTGAGGGAGAGACATCACACGTGTTGTATAGAACCTTAGAGGCCTATAACATTGATAGGTCTTTGTCAGATCCAATCTTTCTAATCAGAGTACAAGACAAACAAAAATAATCACTTATCTCTGAGTGTATACTCAGAAAGATAATTCTTGAGATTAAAGCATGTAATGAAGCACATTAAGCAGTTAAAAAAGGCAGAACAGAAAGAGCTATTGAACTCGATGCATACAAGTATTTACGGAAACAGCATATCTCAAGAGAAGCTCAAAATGCATAAAGTTTCATTGGTTGTTATGTTAAAATAACACACTACATGTAATCTTCATAACGACAAAGCAGAAGCTAGGGAAAAAAATTTGTTTGTTTCAGGGTAGTAACAAAGTATTCCCATGATGGAAAGATTAGGGTTTCAGATGACTAATTATAATGCAATCAAGGTAAGTCAGTGATCGCGCTTGCTCACTCAGGCTTAGGCTCAGGCTCAGACACAGATACTCATAACACATGCGAAAATGCTAAGGAAACGTAGCTACTGAAAACTTGAAGCGAATAAAACTCCACAAAATCTTGGGGTGCGAAACTGATTAACAAGAGCACATCTTGGTGAGGGTAGTGGGGGGTTGGTGGTGGTTGGGAGAAGCAAAGGACGAACAAACAAAGCAATGGGTCAAGATAATGTTAAAACATATTAGAGTGAGTGAGTTAGCTCAGTCAAGGAGATCAAACCAAACACTGTACACTGAACTATATTCAGTAGCAATAAAAGGAAATTAGAAAGAAAAGAACTTGCCAACCCAGGCCAGATTCGATCCAAGAAACCCTAAGAAGAGGGAGATAAGGAGAAAAGGAGAAGAAGTGAGAGAAGGGGTTGATTCCCAGTTGAAGACGGGCCAGATCTGAAGATACCAGAAAGAGACAGATGAGATACCGGAGGCCATCATGACCAAAATCTTAGCATAAAGTTAACATGCTTCACTGACAACAAACACCATCATAACCTGACCAATTCACGTGAATCAGAAAGACTTAGTAAGTAAAGCAAAGTAATAATGGAAATGCAACTTTCTGAGAAAGAATAAAAGGATGCAAACAACCATTGTCAAGATCCTTCATCATGACACCAATCTGCACTGAACTAACAACCATGATTAGAATCCCTAAAACCCATGATCCAAATACTGACAAGAAATTACAGAAAACAAGATACTAAAAAATTAACCTCGATCCGAAGTAGATTGCCTGTATGTTGATCAAGCTCAAATTCACCATCGTGGTTTCTGATGGAAGCAGTAATTGAGGGGAATGAAGCCTGGTCCGACGACACTAAAACAGATATCTGGGCATAGATCTACAAACCATTATAGATCTGTAAGTAACTGATCGAGAATCAATTGTAAAGGGTCGTCGAACCAGACAACATTCCCCCCAAAAAAGAGACCCTCCCTTTCTATCTCGAGCAAAAATCCTCAAACTTTGTTGTTTGCTCTCTTTTATCTCAAGTCTTTCTGTGTCCTCTCATCTCTTTATCCCCCTAGACTCTCGCCTTTCTTCAAGGGGGGTTAGAGAGAGAGAGAGAGAGAGAGAGAGAGAGAGATGGGGTGATGATGAAGAGAATGATTTGTTTGGGGAGGGGTTATAATAAGAAGAGTAAAAAGAGTGGAAGACCAACGTTAAAAGACAAAACCTCTTGGGCAGACCCCTGTCCCTACCAGCTGGTTTCCAGAAATGACCACGACTCCATGGCATGCACTTCTCTTTCTCTCTCTCTCCCCTCTGTAGTCTGTACCACCTTCTTTCTCTCTCCCTGCATTCAATCTCATTATCTGCACCGTCCGATTGTTAATGCTGTTATGACCTCGTACAGTTATCGAGTTTTGACTGTAAGAGTAAATTTGACAAGAAGAGAGATCAAGGGCAAAACACTTGATGGGAACTCGGAGATTATGAAACTAAGGTGGTCAAAGTTTGACACAAATATAGCTCGTGCAATAAAGAAGGTGGTCAATGCCTACTTAACACACCATAAACAAATTCATGTTCAATAAAATTTTAGGGCATGATACTAGTAATATTCTTTCATTTTTCGGAATAAACATTGAATTTCATTATGCATGAATAATTTATGACTGCCTATCGAACATTATCATTTGGTTTGGTAAAGCACAAGAATTTCGATACTAGTGCTCCAGTTGAGATTAGCATTAGCGAAAAGACACGACTCTTGAAAAAGCTCTTAAATATTACTATATATATGCCTAAAGTATGATTATGAGTTGTTCTTTTTTTTTATTTTTTATTGAGAGCTAAGTTTACTACTTTATCACATTTGAATAGTTCTTCAAAGCTTGTGGATCTATCACAAGGTTTAAGTAAAAAAAAATCTCATACTTATTGGATTAAGAGCATTGAATTGACATATTGTTTGAAACAAAACAAAAGAATTTATGACACTCAAATTGGACGATGTATTTCTACTAATATAGTGCCGGTGCTTCTCGATCTCCTGTTCAGAAGTTTTTAACTAGAATTTTGTTATTTAACTTTGATTTAGATCAATAATTTGACAAAGCTTAAATGATGTTGTGGATCAATATTGTTGTGCATGATCGTACTGGCACTATATTAGCCTGGTAAATCCTGGAAGGAGCACTCCAAATCCCCAAGTGGAGTGTAAAACTTGTTATTGAAGCAAAAGCACAACCATTATAGATACCCATTTGGAAGCCCTATGATTGATCTTAGATTGGTCCTCCACCACTGCAACAAAGTGGAATCCGACTAATAGATTTGAAGTAATGGTGGCGTCTTCAACCAGTAACAAAGAAATCAGAGCAACTAATCCCTGTACATGTAGGCTCGCTTAGAGCCATAGGATGATGAGGGACTGTGCAGAGTGTGGTGTACCTGATTAACAAGCTGGAAGAGGAGTGAAAAGGTAATCATGACAGTATGATAACAAAGGTATCAGAAAGAAAGTTAATTAGGCCATACAAGTGAGTCAGAGGAGTGGTTGAGTTATTGAGCTGCCCGATAATAGCAACACACCTCCACATTTAATATACCCTTCAACTTCAAATTCACAAAAACATAACAAGCTTTGAAAATTTTCATGGAAAAAGGAGAAGTGGGGTACCTCGTTTGCCGCGTCCTTTTTACACCGGCGTAGGTTTCGAGACGACGACCGACAGATAGGGTCAGAAGGGTCCATCTCTCTCTCTCTATATATGTGTGTATATATATATATATATATATATATATATATATATATATATGCACACATGTGTATATGTATATACGTAGAATTTTGCCCTGTGTTTACCTTCCCAGTTCCTCGGCGACTTTTGTGGGGTTAATAGGTAGCTCGTCTTTTGACGAGTTAACATTTACTGAGGGACAGGACTGGCAAAGTGGGCTCAGGTCTCCACGGAGAACTTGGGGAGCGACTGACGCTACCGGTGGACATGGATGGTACTACTGTGCCAGAAACGTCACAAGGACGAGGAATACGGCGGCGTTTAGTCATTGTAATAAGACACCTTTGACCTTACCGATAAAGGGCTGACTCAAGCTTAGGGTTGTTTAGGTCATGGGTTAATTAATTATGTGAAGCCCCCTAAATTTACTTATGATAGCGTTCCACAGCATATAGTTTGTTTTAACTATCTCGTCTTACAATGGTGAAATGTCTTCGTTCATAGTCTATGTGTGAATGTAATTTCCTACTTATTTATCTCATATAGTGCGTGTCAGCTAATCTAGTCAGCCAGTAAGGGCTTTTAAATCCCGTTTGTGATTGATTTCAAAAAGTACATTTTAGATTAAATCTGAATTTATTTTTTAAATCAGATTTAATCTACTTTAAGTAAAATCAGTTTAGAGTGACAAAGTGGTTGTAATCCAGCTTACAGCTGCAAAAAGTGTGTGAGTAAAAAATGCTTCAATTAGTTTCGCTTCTGTAAAAATGATAAAAAAAAAAGGACACCAAACAGTAGATCTTTAATATCCATTAGTGAAATAATTTTAGCATAAATTCCATTCATGAGTAACAAGAATATACAAATAAACTTTGAAAAATAACTACAACATACAAAGATAACGCTAGAAGCTACCCGAAAGTCACACCGAGTAATTATTATACGGTATGGAATGTCTTTTTGCAGATATGGAAATAGTATAATAAATTAGAAGGTCAGAGTTGATTATGAGAAAAATAATTAATTGATAATTTTGATCATTTTCTAGGATTTTGGATTTAATCATTTTAATTCAAATGATTATGAAGATACACCACGAATGAAAAGGAAAAGTACATATGTCAAACAGAAAAGAAACTAGCTTGACCCTTGGCTGAGGCACTAGAATCCTCGATCGACAATGAACAAAAAACTAAATAGTAGCCCATGACACACTGGCTCATGAGGCTCAAAGAGACCTCTACCGGTAGCTTCGAGGTACTTTGCCTTCAAGACTCCTTCTTCCTTGACAAGCTGCGCTAATGTACTCTGAACCTCCCTTTTATCCTGTAATGAAGAACCTTGTAACACTTAACAAAGTTACCCAACATCCTCAGCTTGTCCAACCTTGAAGCTAGGTGGTTAGAGTTACTCTTCGAGTCCTCAATCATATCCGGAACAAATTCCAGCTTTTTCACAAGCTGAGCCATTTTGCACAACAAATCACAACACTTGAAGTTACAGACATGAGATTAATTTTATGCTACACCTCATACTTAAGCGTCAATTGCACCCAGCAGCCTGTAATTCTAATTTTGGCATTCAACACCAGAATTTTAAAATTATTGGTATTCGGTGCCAATTGAAGGTCAAGATGGACTTTGACTATACGAATGTTAGTTTTTAAGGGTAAATGTGTCTTTTGCCCATTAAATCTATCTGTCACCCTAGTAGGCACCATTCATATACACACACAACCCTTTTCTCTCTTTCTTGTTTCTCTCTCTATCTCTCTCTCCAAGAAGTCAGCTTTTTTCCAAAATCCTTAGCAAAACCTCCCAGGACCTCTTGTCTGTCCCAGCCTGCATTCGATGCGCAAACAACTAGAGGAATAAGAACAATTGGGTATTGAGGCAATACAACCAAAATTGACTTGCCAAAACTAACTTGTCCCATCCCATCCAACTGCCAAGGACCTCTGTCCACCACCAACCTCCACAGCCCCTCCACACTGTTATATTAACCCCTCAAAATCAATTCGACAAATAGTTGCCAAATGGCAATCAACCATGATCGTAGTCACCAGCAATTGATGGAAACACGTTCAACTAAGGAACCCACTAGCAACCATCTCCATTCCCATCCTGTGATGGTGGTGTTGGAAGTCATCCATAATGTTGCGATCCCTTCGTGTTTCCATTGCAGCGTTGGCGGCGACATTGGCTGCATCGGAGAGTTTGTGTTGGGACGATCCTGGTTGTGTTTTGATGATGAAGGTGGATTTGGTGTAAAATTTGGCCGTGGAGTTGGTGGTTTTTTATTGGTAGCTGAGGTTTTAAGATGAGGAGGATCATAGTGGCGTTTGTGATGATGATTGAGTTGGGTTTGTTCACTATAAGAAACAGTGCCTTTAGCGACCGCTAGACGCGGTCGCTAAAGGTATTAACGCGGTCGCTAAAACGGTCGCTATAGGCCAGGTCGCTAAATTTTAGCAACTGCTGTTAAAATTCGGTCGTTAAATTTAGTGACCGCGTTGACTACATTTAACGACCACCTTATGTGGTTGCTAAATATTTTTAATTTAAAATTTTTCTTTTTTTAATATTTTTTATTAAATTATATTATATCTTTAGCGACCGACAATTGCGGTCGCTAAATATTTTTTAAAAATTTTTAAAAATATATTAAAAATATTTAGCGACTGCCACGTGCGGTCGCTAAATATTTTTAATATATTATTTTATTATTTTTTAAATATTAAAATTAGCGACCGCACATCGCAGTCGCAAAACCTGGCTTTGCCAAAAAAAATTGCAGGTCAAATAATCTGTCCAAAACCTGTCGCAGAACTAATATCAATTCATAAGCAATTCATATCCAATCCAATCGATCCAAAAACCAATTTAACCTCGGTTGAAACGATTTTGAATGAATGCGTTGAAAGCTTTCAACGCATTCATTCAAAACTGTTTCAACCCCCTGTCCTGCATTCATTCAAACAGCTACTTACATTCATCAAAGTATAGATAAACGTTAATATATGCATTAAAATAATAGAATTCATACAGTTAAGTACCGATGATCAATTCAAAACAATAAAATAACATTCATTCCATAAATCTAACCAAACCCCTATCTAAATCACTCGTCGGCAGAACAATCAGCCCCATCATCGTCTTCTTCATTCCTCGATGAAGAAGGCACGTTCGATCCAACAACATCTTCATCGCTTCGGGGGTCACCGGCACTAGGATCATCAGTATCACCCTGCACGAAGCCATACAAATGATTCAACATCATATATCAAATCAAGATCACATATAAAGCACAAAATACATAAGTAATTGAGAAATTTTGTATTACATGTAGTTTGGGGTCCTTTATAATTACATAACAGTCATCGAGCATCATCCGCATGCGCGCATCAAACATTGTGTTGAAGCACTCTTCCAACGTTGCAGCCATCGCGTTTGCCTGAGGACCGGTACAACTGGTCTCGCCTGACGATTAAGGTCTGCCTGCTAGCAATGCTCGTGCGGACTGACGAGGGTGGCCGAGTATACGGTCCTTCCTAGGACCCCCAGTAGCGTCTGACCACAACGATAGCTCGTCCACTAACTGGCTACCGTCTGGCTGGGAGTTGGCCTGAACTCTCTCTCTAAATAAACTCTGTATAAGAAAATAACAAAAATGTTAGAGAAATTCTATTGGCCATAATTGCAAAAAATGCAATAGGAATACAAAAGTAATACATGAGTTGCATGCTCACAGCAAATTGCTCGGCGCTCTCAGACACCCACTTCTCATCACTATTTTGGTGTGTGCGCTCAAAATGGCGGAGCCTCGTAGGGGGCCTCTTGTCAGGGTCCTCCTCTATCAACATCATCTCGTGCACGGTAAATGGACGGGAACCAGCACTGTGTTTCATCTTCTTCCCGCGATGAGTCATCTCCGTGCCTCGCTCACTCAGCTTCACCCAGTCTGGAGTACTCCAATGCAACACCAGCTACCCCCACATGGTTCTAGAGAAGTACTCGGGATTGTGGTCCCCAGTCATAGATAAATCTGTCGTACCCGCCCGAGCTAGCGCCCACCTCCTCGCATTCAACATCCATTTCTTGTAGTTCTCGGCACAATGCCACTCCCACGTCTGCCTCCTGAGTTCTCGCTCTCCGTTCGACTCAAGTCCTGAACATAATTCAACACAATTGAAAAACACAGTTAGCAAGAAAAATTCAGCGATAATGTACTTCTAAAAACGCAAAAGTAAAGCACATAAAAAATACTGCGCTCCTTACCAAAAACTTCCCCCAAACAAGCTCTTTGTCTGATTCCATCCACGACACAGTACTGCATGTAACCATGGCACAGTACGAGTTAATTTCATGCTAACAACAATCTCCTAAAAAATCTTGGAGCGAAGGAGATATTGTCAATAAATACAATATACTCCGAATCACTTCTCACATAAAAAGCAAAATCTATTGTAATGAAGTTTATAGCTGGAGTTTATAATTGGAAAAAAGCTCTTGCAAACTCTACCAATCATGATCTTTGTGATGCTTGGGACATTAATAAGAAAATTCTATTTGTAATCAAGCTATATATAAGGACTGAAATGTGAGATAGAAAAGATGGGGAATATTCCAATCACCAACAACCAAAAGTTGTCTACTCATCAATTATTACCGATGTCTACCCAGGTAATGTAAGTACATTTCTACACGCATTTATGTATTATAACATGCAAATGACCATCAACTAGTCTAATTTGTTCATCACCAAAAGCATTAATATTGCAATAAGAATTCCAGAATCAAAGGGCTGTTAGAGTTTCACATCTTTCAGAAATTCAATAATGCTGAAATTCAGTAATGCTGAAATTGCAATATTAATATTGCGTTAATATTGTAATAATGCTGAAATTCAGAAATCGGGCATTGATATTAAACACGTATTAGATCAATATACTAGAGTTTCACAATAAAATGGATGTTCACCACGTGAAATTACATAAAGTTAACTGATGTTGATTATAAAAATCATAAAAGATAACCAAATGACATGACGTACAACTTGTACGTGCTTCATAAGTGATTCCATGCAATCCCATGTTGATCACACTAAATAAGGCAAAGCAACTACGCTTCTTCGATGTAAACGTATCATAGAAGAGGCTTTACCATTACGCTTTCCAGGATCTAATTCCCATTTTTCCTTTAATGTACTCAACAAAAAGGGAATCTCATAATAGCACTTCAAATTGGATAATGTTGTAGGTTCTGTTTTTTTGGTTCTCTATTATTACATTTCAGTGACCTTTTCATAATAAGATAAGAGCATAATCAGAAGGTCCTTAAGGAAGAAGACAAGCACTGAAAACTTACAGCTCAGAAGGCTACAAATTGCATACACTGTGATGTGAAGGGCCAACCAACCTTCTCAACCAAATTTGAAGTACCCTTAACTTTGAGCAAATTTATAATTAAATTCAGGTGCATTCAATTCAATCACAGGGTGAGTTACCTAGTGTTAACTTACTGCATTTCAGTTGCATTTGTTTATACTATAATGACAAAAGTGTGTATGTAAGGCAACTCATGAAAATATCTCGCACTTATAACTGTTGTCTCCATTTTTTATTCAGTTCTACTTTTAACCAAAAGAACTCACATAGTAAATGTGAATTACATTTTACTACTATTTGACAAAGAAGGGGTTGCTCTCCTACATCTTCGCTTTATTGAATTATATTATATTCCAAAATCTAATCGACAGAACTTTTAATGACGATTCAAGAGCGTCATGCACATAAGCAACTAGAACCAAAATCCAACTTCTTGATAGAGGAGCACCGCAACTCATCTTGTTGATGTTATTCAGTTCTCATCTTAAATGCTTTAATATGAGACAATGGGACATGAGAAGCATTCTAGCTCATCTTGGTCTCAAATATGCACATACTGCATCTAAGTTAAAACGAGCAAGACCCATAATAGCTCATGTTTATCGGCAATAGGTCTAACCTAAACACATATTAATGTGCAAACTTTTGCACCCACTGTAACTTATCATGACCACAACAGGTGATTAGTAGCCCTAAAAGTGGCGTACACCTTCTTGTAACCATCTACCTTTTCACTGCTCTGTGTTGCATTTGGACCCACTGCAATAAGCTAAGTTTAGGCACCCTCTGTTTAACCCCTGAATTATCACTGAACAAAATGAGCTCAAGTGCAAAAATTGTACTGAGCTTAAACTCATTTTGTATATTTGAGTATAAGAATTATGTCAAATAATCAACTATGGGAAAACTCTATATTATTAACTTTCCTTGAATGAACTTGTTTGTGGTATACACTATGATTGAGGAAATGACAATTTCCTTTTGGTCTCCTTACTATATTCTTTTTAATTTTCTCCCACTTTCTCTCATATGAAGGTCTGTAGGTTGTTAGTGTATCCAAGACAATAGGAAATTATAGGCAATATGACCTTTACGATCTTTTCATTAAAAACCTTTTGGTTCCAATGACATCTAGTAGCAGTAGAGCCTTAAGAAAACTGAAATTGAATGAACTAAACTAAAATAATCAATATGAGGGAGTAGCTAAACTCTGCAGACTAACTCTTGCTGTAGAGGCCAAGTTGAACTGCCATGAAGCTCATCCATGTTCCACAAGCCATCAACAAGCTAACTTTAGCCTATTGTCTTTCTAATTCTCTACTGCTTTCCATCCGTATCCCCTTCTATAACCATTGAATTCTATGTAGCCTATTGTCTTGCTAAATCTCAACTGCTATGATTTCTGAATCTCCACAACCACATCTGGAGATCACTACCTCAAGAATATGATTAGCTATACTACTTGGCTTTGAGTTCTCTCCTCATGAGAGCTTTGTTGATTTAAACAAGCCTAAACACCCTAAAAAGCCTAAACCTCAAATTACACCCTAAACCCTAAGTTGTAACTCCAAAAATGCATGAACACGATCATACATCACAAAGCATTTAAGAAAACTGATAACTTTAAAATAATCAGTTGAGCTCACCTCTTTAATCTCACCAAAGCGCAAACTAGGGTCAAAAAAGTCCCAAAAGCATTTATCTTTACCAATTTTAAAGACCACCCACATGCAGAGATGATTGAATTTGAAGAAATGTGAGAGGCAGGCAGCTGTTACAAATTGAGTAGAGCACTGAGTGAGAGATCTTTGGATCGACGAATTCAGGGGGAATCTTTCAGGCAAAACAATGAAGTCAAAGGGGAGGTGTTATTTGGAACTAGATACCTTGAATGCTTAGAAGAGGCTGATACAAGAAAACCTTCGAATCCCCTAAATCTTTAATTCGTGCGTTGAAGCTTCTTTCTGCCACTAACGAACTCACATTCAAAAGAGCAACCCGAAGAAGAGCTCGTTCATGTGCGGCGTGGGCAGCTGGGTCAATTGATTCGTGGTGTTGTCGTCGCAGGTGGCTCGTCGGTGGTTACTTTTAATTTAGGGCAACCTAGAGAGAGAGAGAGAGAGAGAGAGAGGTGCAGATAAGTTAGTGCAATTAATATATAGAGCTAAATTAGCGACCGCCATATCGGTCGCTAAATGCGGTCGCTAATTTTAGCTACCAAGTTAGCGACCAACGTATCGATCACTAATTTAGCGACCACGTTATCGGTCGCTAATAGCGGTCGCTAAATGTGGCGCCATTTTTTTTGGTTGACCGCGTAACTTTTTTCCTAGACTTAGCGACCGATACTTATGTCAGTCACTATATCGGTCGCTAAATATCAATTTAGCGACCGCCATAAGTAGTGGTCGCTAAATGCTGTCGCTAAAGCCATGAATTCTTGTAGTGGTTATTGCAACAGAGTTTGTTTTTGTTGTTGGGCTGAAATCTGTTTGTGATGATGGCGTTGGAGTTTTGGCCTTTTCTTTTCGGTGGATCTGATGATGATAATGATTGTGGAGTTGGTCGTTAGGGCTTGTGGGGTGGGTGAAGAGAAGGGTATTGAGGTGGGTGAAGGTGATATTGAAGTCGGTGAGGCTATGGAGGTGTTGGTGGTCGACGGCTAGAGGGAGAAGCAGAAAGATGTACAGATCGGAGTCGATCTTTGTTTGGAGGTAAACTTGTCAACGTTGAATTTGGTCTCCTTGTTCCAGCCTCCAGCTCATTACGGAGCACAAAATTCAATCTAGTCATTAGGATTTAACGGGTGAAGAGACTAATTTGCCCTTAAAAAATTACAAGATGTCGGTCAATGAGCATTTTGACCTTCAATTGGTACTGAATACCAATATTTTCAAAATTTTGGTTTTGGGTGCTGAAATTAGAATCACAGGGTGCTGGATGCAATTGACTTTTAAGTATGAGGTGTAGCGTAAAATTAATCCTACAGACATGACACAACTCATACTAATACTTACCCTAACAAAGTATCAAGTTAATTAACTTTCACCACTTAAGGAATGTCATTCGGGTGCTCAAACATACCTTTCGAATTCCCAAAAGTGAAGACTATCAGTACTCAAGAAATATCAGAGGAAACATTACCTTAGAAATAGATGTTGTAACTCTTAAAGATGATGTGGTGGACGAACCGACCCTTTTTGTTCAGACTCAACAACCCTCGATATCTCCAGTTACGCATCTCATCAGCTTTCATAGTTTCTTAACCTCAACATTCTCCTCCATGATTTTACTCTAGCACTGCAGATCATCGTGTGTCCATCGGGCTTCATCTTCATCAGCCTTCTTCTTAATATCCAGCTTGGCCAATTATCATCCATGAGTTTTTTCAGAGGCAGTTGCCTTCCTCTTCATGAGGTACCTGCTTTTGCTTTAGTCGTTATTCCTCATCCACCTGCGATGTGCAACCTCTTATCCTTGGCATCCTCAAGACATTGAGCCTGGTGATTTGCTTCCTCGCACATTAACCTCACCATCTATCTCCCAAGCGTTCTCTAGCTGTGTAATATTATCATTGAGACGTCCAAGCCTCGAAAAATGACCTCAACAATCAACGGTTAAAGCTTGTGATCCTTAACGTATGATGGCCTTGGATAACGAATCTATGTCTTACAAGTAGAACCCTCAGTGTAAGATCAAAAGCCATAATGGATAGGGTAATATCTGTTGAAAATTTTCCAATAATTTTTTTTTTTGGTAAAAGTCCTTGTATTCATTTCACCAAAGAAGTACAATCTATTCACTTTACATACCAAAACTATGTGATATCTTCTATATACAGCTAAACAAACTCTATAGGTACCCCTCAATTAACTAAATCCAACTCATTAAACATTAAGCTAAGATGCACATATGAAAATTCTTTCAGGCAGTTCCCATTCTTCACAAATTCTCTTATTCCTTGCTGTAGGTTGTATCTTATTCCAGCTGCACACTCTCCATTTTATCCATTGTTCACCTGCCAGCAACTTTCATGTCTTACTTGCATCTTCTCAAAGACCCTTGCATTTCTTTCTTGCCAAATTCCATACATAACTGCTGTGATGGACAGTTTAATCAACTTTGTTTTAAAGCTTTTTCCTCTGAAATGGTGTGTTGCATACTCCATGAACTGGTCCCAGGTTGTGATGGGTACCTTAACCCCTAGCTTGTTGAAGATTGTCTTCCATATACCTTGAACATAAGGGCATTGAATAAAGAGATGACTTCTATTTTCCTGCTGGGAATTGCACAATTCACACTTATCATCATGTATCATGTTCCACTTTTTCAATTTATCCTTTGTTCTTAGCCCATTCTTGCAGACCATCCACATCATCACTGAGCATCTTGGTATGTTTCCAGGAAACCAAACAAGTTTCCACGATTTCACAATGTTTGCCTTAGTTCTGAAGTGCTTCCAAGCTGAGTTAATGGTGAATTGTCCACTGGGGTGGAGATCCCAGGACAATGTATCTCTGCTGTCAGATCTTGGAGCTGGCATAGAGGTGATGATTAGGCTTGCTTCTCTTAAAGAAGGAGATCTAGCAGCTAGCAAACCCCAAGTTTGATCTAGGATGATGTCTACAACTTTTGAGTCTACTTCAAGGCCAGAGTCATAGGCAATTCGCATCCCATATTTACTTGTTAGAATACCACACGGCAACCACTTATCCTTCCATAGACACACATCCTTCCCATCTCCAATTATGTAAGTGCAGAGTTGTTGAAATCTTGCCCTTAGTTTTAATAGTTTGCACCAAGTCCAAGAGAGTGTGGCTGGTGCTTTGAATGTCCATATGTGTCTTTCTTTGATAATGTAGCTATGGCACCATCTCACCCACAAGGAATCCTTCTTGTGAGCCAAGTCCCAGAAGTGCTTGCATATGGCTGCTTGATTCCATTCATCTATCCTTTTGATTCCCAATCCTCCTTCACTCTTAGGTAGACACACATGTTTCCAGGATATTTTTGCACCAGTACACCTCACATCCTTCCCATGCCAAATAAAGGCTTTTAATTTTCCTCTCAACAATCTTTATGATCTTCTTTGGCAAGATAAAGATACTACACCAATATATTTGCATGCTTAATAACACAGATATGGCTAGTTGAACCCTGCCTGCATATGATAGGTGTTTAACTGTCCAGCTTGTTATTCTCTTTGTTAATTTCTCAATCAATACTTGGCAGTCTTTGTATTGAAGCTTTGTAGCAATTAGGGGTACCCCCAAGTATGTCACTGGAAAATGACCAAGGGTCACACCACTAATTCTCACAAGTTCTTCAATTTGCTCCTCCTCAACCCCAGCCAAGTATATAGAGCTTTTATTCAAATTAGGGGCCAAGCCTGATAACTCTTCAAACTCTTGCAAAGCTTCTTTAATACGCAGCAATGATTCCTTATCAGCCTCAGTCAATAGGAATAAATCATCTGCAAAACACAAGTGACTTATTTGTAAACTCATACATTTTGGGTGATACTTGAAACTATCCTGACCTGCACATAAATCCATAATGGCTGTGAAACCTTCCATAATCACCAGGAACAAGTAGGGAGAGATAGGATCACCCTGTCTTAGGCCCTTTTTGCTTCCAAAATAGCCATCCATACATCCATTCAAGTTAATTGAAAACCTGGCTGTAGTGACACATTTCATAGTCCATTCAACAAACTTACTTGGGAACTGCATAACTTCCATCATTTTCTGTAGGAAATCCCATCCCACAGAGTCATAAGCCTTCAGTAGATCTATTTTTAAAACACATCTTGGGTGCCCTCCTTTTTTATGATAGTTCTTGACTAATTCCTGCATTAGCAAGATGTTATCAGTAATATTCCTGTTAGCTACAAATGCTGATTGCCTTGAACTGATGAGCTGTGGTAGTACTCTTTGTATTCTGGCACATAAGACCTTGGAAATGCATTTATACACCACATTGCAACATGCAATAGGTCTGAATTCTTTCATTGTACTTGGACAAGGCACTTTAGGGATTAAAGTCAAAGCAGTGTTGTTAAAATTCTGAACTCCTTTAGATTTGTCAAAAAACTCCTTAATAGCTGCAGTCACATCCTGTTTGACTATTTCCCAATTTTGCTGGTAGAACTCTGAAGTATAGCCATCTGGGCCAGGTGCCTTGTTGTGCTTTAATGAGAACATTGCCTCGTGTATTTCTCTTTCACTTACAGGGGCACACAGCATAGCTTGATCCTGACTGTAGACTCTTTTCTTGATGACTTCCATTAATCTCTCTTTTGTGTGTTCATGTACATGGACTGAGTTTCCAAGGAACTTTTGAAAATGTGCAATAGCTTCCTTGTGTACTTCCTGTGTTCCCACAATCTGCTCCCCATTCTCATTCTTAATTGATAAGATTTTATTATAAGATCGGTGAGATTGGACCTTTTTATGAAAGTATGCAGTGTTCCCATCTCCAAGTTTAATCTCCTTTATCCTTGCTTTTTGAAAGTAGAAGGCCTCCTCAGCTTGAACCAGCTCATTATATTGTCCTTGTAGTTCTTTTTCCATAGAAAGTAAAGACTGATTCTTGTTTTGCAGAATTTCCTTTTGCACAGCTTCAAGTTCCATAAATTTGGCTGCTGATCTAGCTGATATTTGGCTGTATTGTTCTGTATTCAGTCTCCTTAGTGCTGGCTTAAGTAATTTCAACTTTGCATTCAATCTGTGGCATGCATCCCCAGTCACCATTTCCCCCCAAGTCCTTGTAACTATTTCTTTGAAGCTGTTATGATTCATCCAACAATTGAAAAACTTAAAAGGTTTTCTTCCTTGCCATTGCTTTAGGTCAACATGTATAGTAAGCAATGCATGATCTGACAGGCCTGGCACATGTATGTCCACTTGAGTATTCAGATAAGCCTCCATCCAACCACTATTTTGCATAGCTCTGTCTAGTCTTCCCATGATCATATCATTTTCTCTTTTGTTACACCAGGTAAATAACATACCTCTAGTGTTCATATCCTCCAGTTGACATGTAGATATACACTGATTGAATTCTAGCACATCTCTTGTATTTATGCCAAGTCTGCCTACTTTCTCATGGGAGTATCTCACCACATTGAATTCACCAGATACCATCCAAGGAGCATTTCTTATTTCCTGTGCATCATGCTCTAGATTTTGCCATAGCATTCTCCTTTTGTCCCCCTTATTGTTAGCATATACAAAAGTTGCATAATATATACCTCCATGTCCCCTGTGTGTTACTCTGCCAGTTATATGCTGGGACGATTTTGCCACAATTTCCACGTTTATCTTTTCCTTATCCCATCCAAACCATAATCTTGAGATTCCTTTATTATTCAGTGCATATTCAAAACACCAATTCCTACTCCATTTCTTAGTTATTTTCTGTATTAGTTCTTCTCTCACTCTGGTCTCCAATAGACCGATTACTTCAGCTTTATGCCTCTTCAAAACATTCTTTACCTCAGCTTGCTTCCCAGGGTTATTGAAACCCCTAATGTTCCAGCTAGCTAATAAGGTCATTTAGATTTAGATTTGGTGCCACTCTTGGCACTTGTTCTGTTCACAGCCCCTTTCTTTGCTGTTTCACTACTCAATACCTTCATTTTATTACCTGTGCTCTGAGTATCATCCATAGGCATAGTTTCCCCCATGTTGTTTTCTCTTGCATTATAAGGAGTTTCAGTTTCTAATAGTAGACCAGGCTCATGAAGTGAGCCTATGTCTGTAGTCTCCTCCCCACTAGAAAGAGTATCATACCTGTTAGAGATGGTAATTGCTGATTTCTGCTGCATTGAGGGTCCAACTATGTTGCCTTCCTTATTTTGTTTTGGCTCTGGACCATTTGGTTCTTGTAAGTTCACCTCGTTGCTTTCATTCACTTCCTTTTTCCTCCATACTTTGGGTTGTGGTCTTAGGCAATTGGCTTCTCTATGTCCAAACATGCTACATTGTTTACACTTCACAGGGATCCATTCAAACTCCACATTTACTTCCACAATCTTATCATTTGGTCCCTTCAATGGTATTTTCTCCGGGAAAGGTCCATCAACATTAACTTCCACACATACTCTAGCATAGCTCAGTCTTTCCTTTGTAGCAGTCATACTGTCCATGAATAGTGGTTTCCCAATTGAGCTAACAATTCTACTCAACATTTTCACTGACCAAAACTGCAAAGGTAGATGCTGCCGTTTAGCCCATACCGGTACTGCCATCATGCTATCATGTTCAAATAACATCCCAGGGTTCCATGGTTTAATGATTAGAGGCTTGTTATCAAAAAACCAAGGACCATTTTCCAGAACCTGTTCTTGTGCCTTTAGGTTATCGAACTTGACCACAAAAACACCAGGTTTCATTAGGCTTAGGGACAGCACCCCGAATTTGTTCCATCTTCGTTCCAAAAAAATTTTCATTACATGGAATGGTGGTCGTGCTCCAATCACATGAACAACCACTGCATTTTCCCAAGCTTTCACCTCCTCATCGACATCTTCATCAGAATACACTACTCCTTTCCTTCCCATCACTTCTTGTGGTGGGATAAAATCAAGTTTCTTTGCCAACTTAAATTCCCGATTTGGCCGTAAAGTAGTTGCATATGATTTCTTATTTTCCAGGTTTTTCATGCCTATGTTTTCTGTTGGTATATCTCTGTTTTTCGAAGGAAGAGGGGGGAAATCAGTATGGTCCACATTGAGTTTACTGGGCTTACGTGGCATAGTGACTTGGCTCTGAGTTGACTCAGATGAGTGCTCCGCACGCGCCATCTTCTGCGTTACCTGTTCTTGATTTTCTTCTTCCACGGGCACATTAATGGCTTCTAGATCTTGTTTACTGTTTTCCATAGAGATCTTCTCCGACCGCTTAAATGTATGATTTACATTTACTCGGTTCCCATTTTCTTCATTGATCGTTTGAACTTCTTCCTTTAATTTCCTATTTTCCTTCTTCATTTCTTCAATTTCATCCCTCAATTTTGCTATTACTTGCATTATTTCCTCCTTATCTGAATCCGAACTCGAATCCACTATGCGCATCTCCTTCATGCAAGTTACCGGAAGATTTCCTGGTTGCAGATCTCCAACATCACTGAAATGCTCTGATCCCAGAGCAATTGTCTTTCCGGTATGTCTAGCTTCCTGTCCCTTCCCCACACTGCTCTGATGTATGGTTTGCCAATCCTTTCCAACAAATTCACTTGCGAAAGGATTTCGCGGTGGACCTCGTTGCCTTGCTAATCGGCGCGTATTGTTTACCGATGGAATCATGTTTGCATGTTCATCATTTCTTATTGTTGATGAATCAGATCGCTAATCCCTTGAATTTGAGTAAGAAATGGTGATGGAATCTCTGGAAAAAAAACGGTTGTAGAGAGAAGGCAGAGCTTTCTCTCTCTAGACCGCAGTTTTTTTTTTTCCAATAATTAGACCCGTGGATTTCAAACTTTACACTACAAGGTTTAATGTCCTAAAGGAATTGATTTAATTTCATTGATTGGTTAAAAAAATATTGATGTCTCAAAGTTGGACATTTAATAAGGTTTGAAAAAGGTCATAAATGTGGGCTCCTCAATGCTTGAAAAATGAAAAGGTTAAGGTACTTAAAGCGGCCATGTGCAATGCCTTGTTGTTCTAGAAACACAAAGCACCCGTGACCATTCATTCGCACATGTACAGAGCATCGCACGCTCGGTACTGACGACCACGATGATCGCGTAGAGGCTCTTTTAGGCCCACTTTGTGCTTCGCACATGCGCATCTTGCCAGGAGCCCTTGCCCCAAGCCCAAGTTCAATTTTTTTTTTGTTGATAAATTCAGCCTAGATGAACAATAAACAGGGTTACTATTGGACTGAACAAGTGTCACTGTTGGATTTGAACAGAACTTTCAGTTCTGTTTAAATTCAAATGGCATTTGTTCTTAGTGTCTCTCAGTTTAGGTATGTTAAATGATACCAGCAAAATTATTTAATTGCCATAATTGTTTGCACCTATTCAAAGTACTTGTTGGTGCGCTATATATATATATAGAGGCCAATGGTAGTGCATTTCTCACTTCGTTAACAGATTTCTCTCTCTTATATTTTTGTTTGTTGATTGCTTTTGCTCTGACTAACAGAGTTTTCACATGTTTTTATCTTGGAAGGCAAATTAACTGCAACTCTAAGCAGATTATATAAAGGGCAAATACCGTCTTAAGGAAGAGTGTTAACATTCGACTCAGGTTGTCTTTTTCAATTCTTCATTTGCTGCCTGTTTTTTCTTAAAATCTTAAGACAGTATTTGGCATACAAAGGAAAGTGTTACGAAGATGCACGTGATCAACCATATTATGAAGCTGGTGAAGTTTGATGGCTCCTCTTTAGGCTTTGGAAGACCAAGATGTGCTCTTTTCTTGCAACCTTGAAGATTGCATGTGCTTTGTCATTTCCAAAACCAAATGTGGAGCAATTAGCAAACGAAGCATCCAAGCAGACTGCTGCAAAACAACACCAGATATGGGAAGAGGATGATTTCTATTGGGGTTATATTTTGGGAGGGTTGTCCGACACAGGGGCGGGGCTACTGTTGTACAAGGGGGTCCTAATATACCCCCTCAAATTTTGGGAATATATATTACATAGTTTATTTCAGATTTTTTCACTCTCTCTCTCTCTTTTCCTCTCAGTTTCAACTTTCATGACCTCTTACTCTCTCAGTTCTCACGACTCACGGCCACGGGCGCCTCACTCCGGCAAATCGCAAGCGACCACGGCGGCCACGACACGAGCACACGATCTGAGCTGTCTAGATCTGGATCTAGATCTACGCGTCAACGGCGAGCTCACAATCACTGACGAGTGACGACCTTACCTCAACCGGCATGGCGGCGTCCCGAGGAACAATCGCCATCCAATGACTCCACATCTCCACCGGCGACTGAGGGTATATTTCCTAATCGCCTTGCATGATGCATCTCTTCATTTTCTTGAATCTGCATGGGCTGTGGGGGACTGAATGTCTGAATCATATTCTGGATGTGGACTTGTGGTGCTTGATGTTTGAATTGAATTGGATTTTGTCACAATAGTCAACAGTAGCTCCGCCGCTGATCATAAGTTCAGTGGAAAACTGGTTTACACAATCAGTTCTTTGCTCTACACTACCAAAAGACAAAACCACCAATGTTAATATCAACAAGACAACAATGAGAGGAAAGCCTCAAGATGTTGAAGGTGTAACTGTAGTTTGTAGAAAATATCCTATTTGAATGATGGTCACATTTGTGATTTGTTTAAACATTAAAGCAGCAAATCAAAAACTTAGTTCAAATTGGTGATGAGTAAGACAAGGTACAATCGGAAGTGCATAATCACACTACTATTCTTGCAAGTACAACAAAGAATGTCAACACTATAATTGTCTAAAGAAAAATGTATTTTACTTGACTTTGCATCTTTTAGTATTTTTATCTAATAAACAGTACAACAAAAGAGGGCAAAATCATACTAGAGTTCCTGAATTTTACAATTTACGATAAAGAATCAACCACAATTATTTAAAAATGAACTTTATCTTAATTTAAGATTCCCCTCGTATTGGTGGCACTCCCGAATAGGGCAACAACACCCTTCCACTAGCACCCTTGCACTGCTTCAAACATTTTTACCTATGTGAATCACATGGTTGTGCTTGAAACGTGCTCAAAACTCACTTAGTTTCACCGGATTTGTGTGCTTTGATTTTTTGTGAATTTCTGCTGTTGTATTCGCTTCTTTTGTACTGTAAAGAGTCTTTAGTAGCTCTCATGAAACTTAATCAGGCCTTTTGGATGCATTTTCGTATTTTTTGTGTATTATCGAAAAATGCACTAATTTTTTTGTGCTATTTTACTTATAAAAAAATTTATTAATTTCGATATATTTTTAGCACCCCCTAGGGTGAAATCCTGGCTTCGCCACTGGTCCGGCACATTATATGATGTGTACCAAATTCTGCAGGTATTTTTTTATGTTTTTTTCTTTTCACACTTTTTTATTCTATTTCTCTCTCTACATTTAATATTCCACCAACCCATTTTCTCTCACTTGGCTCACTTTCTTCTCGCCTTCCCCCTCCCCCGCCACCCCCAGGATAAAATGGAAAACTCATAAACTATGACCCATATTCGAAATAAGCATGCAAGTCAAATCTGAATAAATAATTTGGGACGGAGAGAAATATGTAATCTCTGGTCGTCTACGTCTACAAGTCCTTAATATAATGATGTCCAAGGAAGTAGTCACTCACATGTATTACTATGTGATTTTCATGAAATATTCGCCGGCTCATCAGCTTTATTTTTTTTTAATGTTCTGTAAGTTTTCCTCAGAAAAAATAAGAGGGGAGGGAACCGAGAAAGTAG